>JAOXNN020000021.1:9599106-9643652 GCA_028571205.2 Hydropsyche betteni
AAACACATTCATGCAGAAACGCAAACCATTGAAATTGCTACTTTTCTCGTTGTTACTATTTTTAATGAAGGTTTTATTACCCATTTTAAAAATACTGAAAGTTATGGGAATCACGATTGGTCCAGTAGCCCATGCGTTTGCTGTCAAACGGGACGAAACTCGAATCGAACGCTTCAGAAAACGAATATTTTGAAGTGAAGGAAGATTCATTGTATGAAACAGGAATCGCTGACTAAAAATATGGAAGTATACCGTACCATTTACATGAATAAAACTGCCTAAACTTTACTCAAAACTTTTAACGCGTTTTTCTCGAAACTCCTTTTTTAAATTTCCGTACTTGATACTCAAGTTATATACTAGTTACATATATTCCCAAATAATAAAAGATTTATTCGAGCCGATCGATACAACGTATCTGTCAATTAAACGAATGTTTATCGTTATCGTTTTATTATTCCGAAACGCCCTGTATTTTTTCAAAGGAAACATTCGATATTTTGTGCGCCCGAGGGGTGGGCCATGCTAACCCCCGATGTTTTCGATGGGGTTTATCTCGACGCTTTTATGGTAATTTTGATGATTTTCCCAATTTGCGTTCAAACATTCGAGAGCGTTATCGACGCGCGTCAGCAACCTCTACCCATTGGTTTTCATATTACGAAAAATAAATACACTTGGAACTGCGGAAGTTCTGAACGTTTTATTAAAAATATGGACCCTATTGAGAGACGATTCTTATTCTGAGTTATTAAACATAATTACAAAAAAGACTATTTATTCGAAAATATAAAAAAACGACCAACAATCAAGAAAGTACGAAAATTTTTATTTAATTTTCGAAACCGAAAATATTTTTTCCTGAATGTCGCGAAGCATATTTGAAAAAAAATCAAATGATTACACGAAGAAAAACGTAATTTATATGAACTTATACATCAAAAGTATAATAATCATAGCAAATTATAACATGCCACTGTGGGTCATCGTATTTAAAAAAAAAGAATAATCCAAAAATCCGTATCCCACAGCACACAAAAATGACGGAACGCGTTTCTGCAAACGATCTCCGACGCCGTGTATCACTCTTTCGCGGTAATTTAATAGGCTTATTATTCCGTGCCGACGATCCCGCCCTTATACCGACAAAAACGCGCACACCGAAGTAACAAAATGAAAAAAATACGTAAAATAAAACAAAATGTACACACGCGCCGTCGGTATTTATGGCGGAATTGCGAAACAAAGAGACGATGATGGTGGAAAAAGCCAACATTTACATTGCGTATAATGTGCGGAGTTCTTTTTTTTCCCCGGCAAGCCGTCTCATCATCGTCGTCTCTCCTCCCGCATATAAAAAGTAAAAGCTACCGAGGGCTTGTTTACAAATCGAGTTACTCAAAGAGCGTGAAACGCGGCCATGAGGCCACTGTTTTGTGTTTGTACCCCTACGCTTATATATATTATTATGAGAATCGGTGGGGTTGCATGTGGTCCGATTTCCGGATTCATTGAGAAAAATTTGTAAATGAGCATTATTCTTAGTGACGATACATTACATTAAAAAAAAAATCACGAAACCATCGGTAGTCTAATTTTGCAATGTATTGTGAAAATGGAGAAATAACTCAAATATATAAATAATTCAAAAATCGAAATTAAAAAGATAAGCACGTTGTTATTTTTTTTTCCATTTTACATTAGGATTTGTTTAACTCAAGTCCTAGTCTTAAGTTTATTATTATAAAAATATATTATTATAATAAAAATGAAAAACGTATTTAATGAAAACTAGTATTACTTCAATACATCGATTGCAAAGAATATCCTCAGCATATTTTGCAATGAAGAAAGCGCCAGCATAGTTTTATGCCGATATTTCACAACAAAGAAAGCGCAATCATCATACAAATATCATTTAACGCCTTGCGTATGCAATCCGCACTACATTACAAAAGTCATAATAGACATGCCCCTTTAAATAAAACTCGCAAAATTATTATAGTTAGACAAATTTACAGTACACAAATTTGTTACAAAATAATATACGAAAAAATCTTTCGAAAACGTGATAAATACGCTACTTTAAAAAAATATTCGAAAACTTCAACACATCATACATTCAATTTTTCAATATATTATATATCTATAATATATGTTAGATTTTATAACAAATTAAAATCATTTATTATATCAAATTAATCTATAAGTTATAAAATAATAAAATTCCACAGTTTCGATAAGAAACTGCTATTCGATTTCAAGACTACTAGAAATTTGATAGCATTGAACTATAACGCGTTTATGCGGAACCGCTCACAACGGTTCCGTAGTGTAGCGGTTATCACGTCTGCTTTACACGCAGAAGGTCGCCGGTTCGATCCCGGCCGGAACCACTTTTTTTTTTCATTTTTTTCGACTCATTTGCTTATTTAATAGTAGAAAATGATGAAATGGGAAAAAAAAAACGCTGAAGTGATCCGAAAAAGCTTGGAAATAAAAAAGATAAAAAAAAAGTAGTGAACTAACGCAACAAGTACAACTAAAAAACTTATAGTATTCATGTTATATATGTATGTGTAACATTTATACAAAACATAATATTTGCGTTCAAATTGCCTAGTCCACAACTATTCTCACAGTAACGAAGGTAAATTGACATGAGTTCTCAAAGTCTAGACAAAACCGAAAACGTACATAACGAAACGCGCTATCGAAATATGAGACGTATAATGGTTTTCGAGTTATTTACCACAATTTTCTGAGTTGGAGATAACACTCGAGATTAAAAGAATGCTTTTTATAGAACATAAAATATTAATAAAGTCTTACATGAAACTTGAGCATTAAATTTTTCATGCAAAAATATGCTCGCATTTTAAAGTATAATAAGGTTAGTGCTCGTAAATAAATACAATGTTTTTTGTATATTTTATACAATATTTGTCGTAAATATTGCGTCAACGCGTCCACTCGAATGTTAATAATGAATCGAAAATAACGATTTAGAATTTTCGTCGCACATTTAAAGACACATACATTTAACTGGTTATACAATTAACAATATAAGAATTAACAATATAACAATTAAGAAAAACATCGTTGAATACTGTTGTCGAAGAACTGACTATCAAACCATTGTATTGTAAATTACGATTTGTAATTCCAACAGTCACATTCAACTACATGAATAACTCCGACAAATTTTGAAGTATCAATTAATGTGATATTTTACACAAATAGAAAATTAATCAATTAAAAAAAATTTGCCTTTAAAGATTCGTGAAAAATCCGTATATGTAATACGATCTTCGACGATCAAATTTGGAAATTTGGTTACTCAGCAGCAAACTTTTATTACATCTAATAAATCCATTCAAAAACCAATTGATAAAAACACAAAAATTTGACAACACCAAAGTTCGATAAAATAACAAATCACTCAAACCAGACGACCACCATCGAAACCCTTCACGTATCATAATAATTTTCACAGACATGCAATATCTTTTAATTTCCTCAGTAAACGACTCCATTAGTTCATTGTCCCAGTTTCGCCGGACATCGGCAAGCCTATACGACGAAGGTATGCCCTCCGGTATAAATTATTTAGCACGTTAGGGATTTCGCTAATCGGATAAATGAACAAAGCCGACTGCAAAGGAAATCCTCAAACAGTGTATACACAGTCGAGGCACGTCCGACAATATTTATGACGCTTCTTCCACGACTAGACCACGACCAGGTACGTGGATTTTGAAACATCAATTATAATGGAAAGTACGTCCGAAAAGAACTAGACGTAATGATAATTTTGGTAACTTGAAATAACACCAAAGTTGTTGATGCATTTAATTTGTGTATTGGAAAATCAAAAAAATCATTATTCACATAATAATACTAATGAACTAGAGGATAATCGAATTTTTAAATCCTGAAATGATGAAATAATAACGTTAAGAAACATTCATACTTTTTGAATGATTAGAGGATAAATAATGAAAACAAAAACTTTCTTTGGGTATTTACTTTCGATTCGCACGAAATGATTAAAAAACTAATACTCGGACGCTTTCGCTTTGTACGAAATTCATCACGAATGCAATTTGCCATCAAAATAGTATTAAAAAAAATATTATTTTTAGACTATTTTAAGGATATATAATTGTAATTCCTCTGCCTAACAATTCGAGCAGTTACATATTGAAAATATATTTAAAAAGCCATCTCATTATAAGAGAATTTCGAGACTTTCATAGTAATTTTTATCATAAAAATTACAATTTTAAAGATTCATACAATACCTTATCCGAGAGCCAACCTCGTATTGACGAGGAACATGTACCATAAGAGCCAACCCGCCCATACCAGCGGAGGAGGCTCTCGGACCAACAGTACGCAAGTTTGTGTTAGGATTTCTGCAGTGGTGTAGTGGGGCAGGAGCGCACTGGAGCGGCGCTCCACCACTTTATTTCGAGGTGGAGCGGCGCTCCAGTATAAAAATTTCACATTTCAAAAAACTGTTCGGAATTTAGCATTACACCGCAAAACTTCAAAATCGAGTATTTCAAGACATCTGGACAGTCTGGACAAATGGGTACCACTTGTCCCGAGCAGAGAAGGGAGCAGTCAAATGTGAAACACATGCACCTCATTCATTCATTGTGCTCAAATTTGACACTTATTTTCACAAGATTTGGAAATTGGAGAAAAAATTCATTTTTTGCTCCACGACTTTTTCTTTTAGCACTACACCACTGGATTTTTGCTCACTGGCTCTCCACAAAGAAAATCAAAATAACCACCCGGGGGACGACAAGGTAAAGACTGAGCAAACTCCGTCCTCGCTGGCTCTTTTGTAATCGCAATGACAACCAGTTTTCGAGACCATTGGTCCTACGCGTGGCTTAGACCTCGATAGAACACAAGAGAAGTTCTAATTTATATAGATTAATTAACATGCTATATCGTCATCCACCGATTCGATGTACAAAAAAACTTATTCGACAAACACGAAAACCAATTACAATTATAATACATAAAAAAGGTGAAATGTATGTTTTATAATCTCATTTAGTTATTTGTAAATTATCAGAATAGTGGAAACGATATCTTGTATGTAAAATTTTACATACATTACATATTTTTTGGTTGTTTTTTGTGGTGTTTGTGTATAATAGACGTTAAAAAAAAATTAACCTACCTATTGAAAAATATTTTAATGATTTGGCGAATGTTATTAAAATATTTAATCTGAGATTTATCAAGAAGATTGCGATGTATAGTATTACACCATTAGTAATTCGTATTATTACTGGTAAAATAATTAACATTTAATTTACTAATTAAATGCTCTTGCATCTAGAGCGTGTTTTTTTTTTGTGCGTTTGCTTGCGTCCCAGCAGGTTTTATCATTGTCATAAACTTATTTGATCATCTAAATGAGATTTATTTTCCTGTATGTAAAAAACCTGTAATGAAAAGGGTGGAAAAAGGTTAGGGTGGAACGCTTTCGGAAGAATGAACATTGGTTTTAAAGATAAATTTCCCGTATGCCTTAAAAGAAAGGCTTTCAACCAATGTGTCCTACCGGCAATGACGTACGGCTATGAAACATGGACTCTGAATGAAAGAATGCTAAGCAGTCCCTGGACCAAGATGATTCTTCTGATAGAATACCGGATAGAATGACTATCAAAGATCCCGAAACCTAAACCGACAATAGTTAAAAATCTTGCAAATGAGTGCTGAATTTCCGAATCTGAAGAAATATTTCCTAAGTTATAAGTGATCCTTTTGGAGATCTTTTAAATTGTATAATAACCAATTGAGTATTATAACGATACAATTATAAGATTACCAAGAAGAGTGATAGGAGCATTAATAAAAGGAAAAATATTCCCTGAGCAATATTTTTATATAAATATAATAAAAACAATATTAGCGAGTTCGTGTACAAAACAACTACACAACAACGTCTGAATCTTTTCCGGACGACATTATGCGAACGCGAAGCAATAATGTGGTAACTGCGGATGCCGACTAAATTCCCAAGCAAACTAATCTCGCCAACTACCATAATGACAATTAGTAGGTAACCGCATCCGAAATTCGTTTCGTTCCGTTTCGTATGCCTTTTCGGGCCATTATCTAGTCCGGGACTCTGACGGGGATGATTCGGCGTTAATAAGAAATTTCGACTTTTTTCAGATTGATGTAATACAATACCGAACAATCGAAATTTAAAGGAATGTTTCTTTTCATGTAGAAAAAAATGGACGAAATATTTGATGAATGTATCAAAAATGCAATCGTTTTGATATAAAAAAAAATAAAAGGAATTGGTAGAATCAAATAAATTAAACGATTCTTTTGAAATTTCTGTATATACGGTTGGAAGTTTTTATGTTAATTTATACACTAAACCCTCTTATAACGTCAAGATAGATTCCATTCAAATTTTTTTTCGGACATTTTTATGTGTTAACGGCTTATTTCAAATGCATTTGAAAAAAAATTGAATTTGAACACACTTGAACGAAATAGGGACGTTATAGGTGGAATTACTGTATTTAGGACAATCATTGTTTGAACATTTAATGAATCGTTCTTAGGATGGTTGTCTTTAGGTATTTTCAGTAAAAACTAAAAATATCAAGTAATCAACATTACTATCATGTGAATTGATTAAATATTTAAATAAGCATGATAACTTTTCATACAATATATATAAAAATTTTAAAGGAATTGCAACATGATGTTACTTAAAGAAAAATATCAATAATTATGCTATCAATAATATATTTGATTTAGGTGATCATGAATCTTCAGAATCTTCAGAATCACCAAAGGGTTACGATAAATTTATATCGATCTTTTTTTAGAGTTTTAATAATCCAATTATCAATAATATTAAGGTTGGAAAAATTATTTTTACACAAAATTGCAAGTTGCAATAAGAATCAGTGATTGTCCAATTCAAAGAGAAACTCAAAAATTATCAGTCGAAACCCATCGCCTTCTTACCACAAATTCACTACATAATTGCTGAAACAAAACAATATCTCATAGATTTTATCAAAATAAAAAAGGGACCCTCAAAAACAACAAAATCAAATAAACTACGTGAAAACCAACGAAAATATATCCGCAAAGTGAACGGATCTTTTCCAAAAACATTTCTCGAAATAAAAAAAAAAAAACAAACACATCCTTCCAATAAAATGCGCTTGAAAAGATGAATCGACCGACGATGTTCTCAATCCGTCCATTTTTCGCGACCAAGTCACTTTATATAGTATATTTACTAATAAGGCAGTCGGCAGGAGAGTCTCGCCCTCACCATCGGCCATTTGTCATTGTTACAACCCTCACACCGCCGAGTTTCCTCGGCCTCGGCAACTGAGGCAACTTTTAATTTGAATTTATCGGCAGCGCGAGCGCGGTCACAATTAGACACCCCCAATACATGTCGGGGGCGAGCCTTTCGCTGAAATTGTGTCGGCAAAGCGACCGTTGAATTATTTATGTGGAAAAAAACATTTATAATTAGTCACGATTATCAATAGAAATGTTTAGCCACACATTTAGAATGAAACGATAATACAGGAAATGTACGTTTATAGAGAAGTTAACAATTTCTATGTGAAAGGTTAGTAATTAGAATCGAAACTGATTCGTTTGGCAATTTTCTGAAATGTGAAATCTACGCTCGTGCGTGAAAGAGCGTTGAAAGGATACATACGCAGAAAAGTATAAAGTGATGAAATGAATATTATGAAGAATTTCAGTTGCACTGAATACGCGATCCCATATTTATGGGCTCAAGTTACGGACTTCACCTTATTTAATCTAGCCCTTAAAGATTAACATAGATTGATTACGGATTGCATCCGTCATTACTAACGTAGGTTATCTAATTATTTTCATAGACGGTTAATCAGCGTCTGGTGACAAATTCATATTCTTTCTATTATGATTTATTTCTTTTGTTCCATCAGCGACACGTGTGAAATTGCATAATTAACAATTAATTATAACTTAATTATTTTTACAGGTACCTCAGCGTCTAGTGGATCAACAAATTTTTATTATAACATATATTTTGTTCAAACGGCGACACGTGTGAAACTGCATAGTTAAAATTTAATTAACATTTAATTAATCAACATGTATTTTATATTATTTTATCTGCCTAAAATGCAATAAGTGCGGAATTGCATGATCGGCAATCTCACCGGTTAAAACTGTATAAAAGCCGAATCGATCGGGGCTGTCGATCAGTCTTTGGCAGACAATAAATACACAATTATAACCACGAGAGCTTGGCTTTCTTTTTGAACTTACTAACCCAACCTACCCTAACTTAATCTATTCCCAACACGGGAATATATCTTCCGCTAATATTTTTAAAATTTAAATATTAGCCACCAAACCATTTACGAATGTGAAAAACATAATTGAATCCTCTATAAATTTTAATAAAGTGTGGTTTCTCAGCCAAATTTATAGAAACATTATATTATACGCATTAATAAACAAAATCAGACGAATCATAATTCCGAAATAATTATTCGAATATTAAGATAATATTATAGATGGATGTAAACAAGTTAAAAAAAAAAGTGAATCATAACTTCAAGTCTTGACAATTTTAGCTTGGAGAGCAGAGTTTTAATCCGATTTTACAGTATTATCCGACCTAAAATAACTACGAGGATTATCTTCGGTCGGTTGATGGAGGAAAAAAAATTATAGGTTTCGGATTTGGTGGTTACGAAAATATTTGCACCATCTCTGTCCGACCTTTCAACGTAGATTTTAATAATGAATTCATATACAAAATTACTTTCAAGAGGGCACACGTTAAAGGCCGAAGGTTTTCAGGATATGATTTTCGTTTTAACGGGCACACAAACCCAAATTATTTATGTTGTTGCGATTTTGAAAGGGCTGGTATGCTTTTAAGCTCACTTTCCATAAATTGCTTCGAACACCACTCTCCATTTCTTGCATTATAAAATACATGATTATCGTTTCGATTGCAACTCCCAAACTTATAAAATTTTTAAGGTATCGGACCAAATTCGACATGATGGAAAAATTCTCTTATTCCTATAATTTCGAAAATGATTAACTTTTTTACATTTAATAGTATATCAACATACAATTCAGATTCTGAAGATTCTGGATTTTGATGAGGTTTTTCTTTTTCTATGACACTAAGTTCCTTCCTTTAAGGTTCTATTTGACCAAAAATCTTTGTTTCGAATTAAAAAACAGTATTCAAACTATATCTGAGTTTGTATGAAAAAACGCGAATTAAAAGAATTTCAAAATTGGGAAATTTAACAGAAAAATACAATAATCAACATTCTTCTGAAACGAAATTAAATGGCGCTTGTTTTCGCAAATATGAATTAGGTTTTTTATATTGACGAACGGAAGATAAGTGCAAAGCCCGCGACGAAGTTTTATTAGGTATAGGCTATTATAAACTCCAACTCAAAAGCTTACAATTCATATAAGCGAATTTCGGCAATATTGAAGATCCGAATGTGAAAAATGTTTCTAATACATGAGATATATATTTTCCCATTTATGTTCTGAAATCCGGAATTTTATCGAATGTAATATTCAGAAATAATGGGAAAAAATTCAACTCATAAAAACATAAATCTAAAACGAGAACTGCTCCAAAACACCAAGTTGAAGTAAACTCAACAAGTTTCTCAAAGTTACCTAAACGGTAACTATTTAAACGATAACGTGGTAAACAAGAACAACGGCATATCCAAAGGCAAAGCCATTGAAGCATTAAGAGATACATGCAACACAATTCAAATCAAAGACATACACAATATTATTTCACTCGTTTGTACAAAATAAAATAGGTCGAAATGTATCGTGCAAATAATAGTGGGCGGCTGTCAGTTGTTTCGAGTTAATCCCATTATAGTTCTGAGATTTTCTCTCATCCATTTTTATTTGTGAAGTACGGATAACATTCCCGTGTTGTTCCCAATTAATTTCCACATACATATCAATTTAATTTCGACCCTTGTGTCAAAAATGTTAAGGGATACCCATTCCCATAGACCTTTCCCCGTACTATTACATTTATCCCACAAAAACACGATAATGAAAAAACGTTATTTAATCATATAAAAACCATTAAAATTATATTTAACATAAAAAAACTGAAAACGTCTAAGCAAACTGTCAAAAACTGCCAATGAGGACAATAACCAAACCGGAGAGAGCAGAGACACCAACCTAAGAGCAGAGGAACCAACCTGAAGAGCAGAAACTTGGCATAAACTATAAATAAATCTGATTTTGAGATCTAAATCAAATTTAAACTTGTATCACTGATATATTGACCAATGAAAAAAATTAAATTAAATGCGAACGGAATAACTTATTTTGACTTATACACTACGCTATATGCATCAAAATGTTTAAATTAAAAGACAATTAGTATGTAGTATAGTCAAATGTAACAGTTTATTGGCAAATCAATTCGCTGGCATTTATACCCTACTATAATTCATAGCTTTCGTCATTTTCCTATAATAGTAACAGATAAATGTGACAAAAATGCCCATCATTTTGAAAGAATTGTATGCTACGTAATTATTGTACAATTAATGTATATCAAATAATACATAGTTTATTCCCGTATTGCATTAATATGTGAGAACCTAAGTGTGCGATACCGGACAGGTGCACTACAATTTTCAATCGTTTTTTTTTCATAGCTTTATCAGACAGCGAATTTGAAAATTATTTACGATGGAATACAGACAACTGTTTGAATGACCCCAATTGACGTCAATCATTAACCAGAACAAAATTCATACCACGTAAAATATTATTCTCAAATTGTACACCGCTGAGAAACAATGTTTATATTTATCGATAGATATAGCTGAACATTACAATTCTTCATAGAAACTATATTACGCAACAAAAATTTTACGATAAAAACGCAAGAACGTAATTTTCAATGTAACACGATTATCCGAACACTAAGTTTTCCGAAATGTTGAATGAAAACGTCCACAGTGGCCAGATCGCAAAGGAAAAAAGCAGTTTGAGGCCGCTCCTATTTAAGAGCAAAGAGTGGTGGGCAATTTAACAACGGTCGAATGCGAGTCACGCGCGTGGCACTTTGTTATCGAGCGTGAAAGCCTGCCGCAGAATGGTTTATTTTGCTTTGTGTTTTGAATTTAAAAGGCAGAAAAGAGACTTATCGATTCATTCCGATAATAATTCCACCACGCTTTGATCAACTTTGGGATGTGTAGGATAATGTTGAAAACGTTGAATAATAGAGCACAAACGGTATAACACGATACTGGAAAGTATCTCAAAACTTAAAAATAAATAGGAATTAATACGATGATTAATCGTGATTAAGCCAGTTTTTTAAGTACCAGCTCATATAGTGTATATAATATTTAAAAAAAAATTCAGTTATACGCGTCGCCTGTAAGAGGAGCAGATTCAAAATCTCCGGAGCATTCGGCTGGGAAATTGACACTTTGCTTATGGAAACGGTGTAAAACTCGAAAAACCCTGCCTATGGAAAACTTTGCAAAGTAAACCTTGTTTATCCATCACGAATCCATTGTTCCCGGGCTCGGGGAAAAATATTTCCCGCGGGAACACAACGCAGAAACAATAAATTGTTCACGAAATTTTCACGCCGCCTAAAAGCATTCACTTTTGTTTCAAATATGAAAAACTGAACGCGCTCACGCTTATCGGTATGAAAACTAGCGTTTTGAAAACTTTACTTTTATTATTTTAAATTATTTAAATTTATTATTTTAACTAGTGCAGTTTTGCATATAAATGCATTTAATATTGCATTATACGACACCCGTGTGTGTGTGCACATAATTAATTCAGGCAGGCTTTGGCTTTGTCAATCTGGCCAGGCTTTGTTTCGTTGCCCATGTTTACTTTGTCATAGTTAACGAAACGCTCTACGGTTTCCTTTATTTCACAAAAAATATTCGACGATTGAATGAGGCGTGACTCAATCACGATCAGTTAAAGATAGAAATAATATCGATCAATATAAATGATCGATATAAAAAAAATATTCAACTATCTGGAAAAAATAACCAAGAGAAAAATCAACCTGCTGTATCAAAGACAGTTTCTTTTATTTAAAATTTTTTGGACATAACTATTTATAATCCTGTAAAATATCATAATATCACATAACATTGTAATCAACCCAAGCGGAAATAAAACGATATGGCTAAGTATACAGATAAAACAACTGATTTCTCACGTTATTCACCTTCTTTTAGAAGAGAATAAAAAATATTCATGGATACCTTTGTCTATCAACGGACGCGAGAAGGTTGCTCATGGTTTCCTTGGAATTTTTGCTATATGGAATAACATTATTCCCGGAATTTATAACCTAAAATTATCTTTCATTTTTAACGATTTGTTAACACAGGACGTGTGTTCGTTGTTTTTTTTACCATGTATTAAGAAAATTATATGGAAAACCCAATTCTAATTGGAAATTGGTATCTTCGACAATAATAATAAGATAAAAATCTGGTAATCGATTTTTTTTTAAATTTATATTCATAAGTTCAAAAAAAAATTATATTGAAAATTTCATTATTCGAAAAAAATAATGAAAATTCAAATATGCCCGAATTGAAAAACTAGATTTTAATTTTCGAAATTGCATATAGGAGCGAAGTGTTAATGATAGTTTCGCGTTTCGCGCTTATTTGTCTAACGCTAACTGAAATGGGAAACTGTGATTACACTCGCCTTCGGGGAAATCTGTTTGTCATCAACAAATATTACAGAGCATACTTTGTCTTATTGTAACTTACAAACCTCCCCAGATTTGTAATCATACGCGGTGGTGCAGGATTCAAAATGTGTTTCGTGTAGACAAATTGCCAATTTGAAAACGCATTTATGTAAAAACTTGCATGAAATATAATTTCTGAAACTGTTTTTATCATAGAGCAAATATAAATTCAAATTGATTTCACAAATAATCACGTTCCATATGCGTATAAAATGATTAAATTTAATCTGAATAAATGCTGTACAAAAAAAAAGATAAATTCAATTATTCTTTTAGAAAAACGAAACGTCAACCTCAACTGTCATGCTTCAAGTTCATTGCTTAAAAACGTCCTTCGATTACTTAATTTGAAGTTTAATGTCACGTCTGCCAAACATAGGTTGACACACTTTAGTTATAATATGTTCCTATGGCGACTTTTATCAGTTGCAGCGTTACTACAATGTCAAAAATTATTTTCCAATGTTCTAAAAAGTGAATTTCCGAATTTACATCCATAAAGTGGGTCATTCTACATTGAAAACGCGAAATTCTTTTTTTTATATATGTATTACGATTCAGTTTCGTAATGAACCCAAAAAGAACGTCCGCTATGTATGTTTTAGTAGATAGAATGTAGGTAGTTATTCATATATTTTCAATGTGTTTTATATTTTTGCCAATATAAAAGCGAAAATAAGTATATTTACTTTAATATGTAGTTTATATTGTTTTGCTATTTTTTTTGTATGGAGACTAAAAAAACTCATAATAACTTAGAAACAAACCGCAAAATCAAACATTCAAAAAAAATCTCGAGAAATCCCGAGACAGAACAGCCATCCATGTTTACTGCGTAACAAACCGAGAACTAGCTCATTACCCGGTCAGTCGCGAGTGAACGACCATCAAACGAAGAGGCGTCTTGAAAACAACACCAGACAAAAATAAAAGGTAATTTTTAATTTATATGACGCATGTGACAGGCGGGCCGATATGATTCCCTTCAACACCCATCAATGACGGGACATCGCTATGGTTTATATTCTAAACATTAGAATTACCATATCGAATCTTCTCAGTTTACAATTAATCGCGAACACGGAAAGGCACGCTGCTTCACGATCAGAAGCCACTAGTTGCCCATGAAGTTATTTGGTTGGAAGTTTTCCTGGCTCAAAACGAGCCTTATTTATACAAAGGTGACACCAACACCGCAGAGGTACGCAAAGTTCGACCGCCGCAAGTGATCTTGCGCCAAAACAATAAAGTCAAACTGCCAACAGAGCCTTGAATGATCGACCCTTAATCCGACTGCTAAGGATAACCCTCGTCATCCTGCAACGGCCTGTAAAAGCAGGGCTTTCGTTAATTATGGATCTGCGCGTTTAGGGTAGAAGCGATAGATCGACCGGTGTACCCATAGTCGTATATTAAAAATTGATATTTATTCTAAGTTTTTGTCTTAACGCATAAGCTTCAATGCCAAAATGGCTGAGGAAGAGTAAATTTAGGTTGATGGAGAACTTAATACAACTTAATGATTCCATCAGGCTCAAAAAAAACTTTATACCGAACGAGAAAGAGCCTACATATCACATCGGGGTAGGGTTTAACCATCCAAAATTTTAATGATTCAAAACAGATATTTCCATCACGATTAGTGAAAAACGTGATCATACATTTAAAATTTTAATGATAATTTTATATTCTTGATTTATATTACACTTATCAAACGAGAAATTTAAAATTTATGTAAATAATGATATTAAATCATCAATTGATAGTGTGTATATATTTATAATAGGTTTTAATTTGTGAAAAGAAATTTTGTAAAAATTAAAATTAGATAAAAATAAACTTGATATATTTATTAAATCGATTCATTAACACTGATACGTACTTATATTCCGACACCGCTACCATTGAGGGTACAATATAAAAAATAACGATTAAACAAGTTTAATCAATAATATAAATTAAAATTACGAAAAGCGTTGTAATTGAAATATATATATAATTTTAATGTGGAATTTTTTGGGTAAAACCAGAAACGGGACATATTTGGTATAGAATGGGCACTTGTTTCAGACGCGAGGGGGTTGAAATTATTTTGGGCAAAAGCGATAAAAACTACAATTTTACATCTTTTGTACTGGAATTTTCGCAAAATTTAGTGGGAAAATCAAGTTTTCTGGTTTTCAAAAAAAAAAGTAATAATCTGGCTATAAATCTCTAATAAACAATTTTAACATAAATGCTCTCTAATTTAAAAAAAATTGAGAACTCGCAATATTATTCGCCCACGTTATCGAAAAAAAAAACATACGGGCCATTCGAGCTGGCAATGATAGGAGAACCAAAAATTTATGAAAAAAAAAAACGACACATAGTTATATACCTCATGTAGATGAAATACGAAATAATTGTCAGAGGAACATAACCCAATTGTGTAACGAATTCACGTTTTTCATAGGAAACAAGGTTGTTCACAATGGTTCTTTTTAAAATTTAATTAAACTACCAGTGATTCCTAAGGTTTTTTGCTAGATCCTCAAAATAATTTTGTGAATTTCAATCTTGGAAGTGAAAAAATAAAACTGCGAAAATCCATACTATCCACCATTGAGAAAATATTATATTAATGGCCTATAAACGAGGACGCTGTTGCATTTAAAAAAAAACATTCGCAACTAATTTTAAGACAAAATTGAGTGTATGTACTATAAAGAAAATATAATTTCGAATAAATAGTTAAAATCGATATTTTAACTTATTTATTACTTATTTTTTACAAATCTTAATTTGGTCATGATATCAGTTTCGAAATTAAATATCGATGATACTTTTAAAATTTATAAAAATAGGAAGCCGCAAGTATATTTAAGAATACCATAGATCATATAGGTTAAAAAACCACTGTAATCACAATACATAATTAGGGCGTCCACACGTCCAACTGAAAAAAAAATCCACCTATACATTTCCCACCGAGTTCAGTGAACGTGCTTTAAAAGATACTACATTTAACAATTTAACTTCAAAATACGCAGTTTCTCAAATTCAAATTTGAATCAAAACTATTTGTTACCGATAGAAAGAAATAATTTTAATTGAAGAACTCGCCGTAGTTTGAATTCGTCGTTTTTTTTATTGAATTGTCCTTGAAGTAAGCTCGTGCCCCTACTAATAATAAAGACAATTTAACAGTACAAGGAGTACGTCAGCAATTTGAACACTACTGACTGGAATAGCAATGAGGAAATTCGTTATACGTACTATACACGTCATGGTACAAAAGGTCAGTTTCATTAAGAATGATTTTAATACTAAAAACATCTCTGTTTATAATATTTTAATTGGAAATAATGAAATGCTTCTTAAATCACATATTCAAACCATTAAGAGAAGTTCCATTAGAGCGTATTTAAATATTTGGATTTATTTTTATCATTTTGAAGTTCAACTTTTTTAACTTCATTTTCATAGATTATATTTTTTTTATTTTTTGTTCATTTTGAAGTTCAATTTTTTTAACTTCATTTTTTTAGGTTATATTATTTTTGCTTTTTTTGTCGAACATTTGAGTTTTTCAATTATATAAAATTTTTCTTTTCACGTTTACATGTTTTTAAAATATGAAAATAATTTCAAATTCTTTGAAATTTTGTATTGATTCTTCATTTACAGCTTTGATTTCTTCGTATTTCGACTATACAACAGAAGTATATATAATTTGTAAAATTGTGTCGTTTCCAGATTCAGTTTAAGAACAACTCAGGTTTTCACTCAGTCCATGGAGATATTAAATTTGAACATAATTTTTTAAGGAATTTTTAGTTTCGATTTTATACATTTTCTTCACCATTAGACTATTTTGAAGATGGCCATCAATGACTACAAGATTATATTCGAAATATCTTCTCCAGAAGTGCCACATGTTATATAATGGTGAGAAAACAGTTTTCCAGAAACATATTTTTCAGAAGGAAACTGAGGGTAGAAGTGTTCCATGTAGAGTCCAGGAGTTTTGCCACTACCTCCAAAGTAATTAATTTCTTATGTTTTGAAAAAATTGGAGATGAATTTTCTTCTTCATAACATCTACAGTGATGGGTTCCTCTCAGAGGGTCTGGTTTGGAGACTCGATACAAAAATGGGTGGTCTGGAGATCCTCAAGTAATCTGCGCCAAGAATTGACAAAATTTTTGAGATAGCCTTCAGATACGAGAAATCCTCCTAGATATTTTGTTTGGCTTTAGGAGAGTCCATAAGGCAGTTTTTCTCGTTCAGTTTCCTTTGGGTCCAACTTGCTATGGCAGTGAGCAATTAGATGGCTTGAAGCTATGGTCAGCTTTGAACTAATGGCACTTGAGTTTTTTTAATCCCAATTCTTGATCCCAACTTTGCTTCTTTTTGTAGATATTCTTTATATTCTTTGTTTACTTTTTGTTTTTTTTTTTTCGTTTTTTTTTTGTGATTTTAAATTTCAGTTTCATCATAATTGAAAAAAACCAAAATGCTTTTTTATTATGACGAAAATAAATCCAATAATAATCCAATTTTAATTTATCTTAAAGAACTCACAAATTATAATCCACATTTCATTATTTTAACACAATCCAAAGATTTCTCAAACAAAGATAAACTCATGAATAGTTGAAATCGAATATACCCGAAACGTAACCAAAACCACAACGCATACAATAATAGGTATAATCCTAAATAAGCTAATTTAAGGATAAGTTAACGTTAATTAGGACTCCGAATCGAATGATCGAGATGCTCTACCTAGAGACAATGCAAGTCTTGTTTAATAATAGACAGAAATAACCGAGACAATATCTTAATCCCGTTCTCACTAAATTAATATGCAAAGTTCCCAGAGTATGTGACGATGAAACGTGTTTTGTTCACGTTCTATGATGTTCTTGTTCACCCGAAATAATGTTCTTGAATTTACGTAACATACAAAATAATTTACCATTCGCCATAAAAACAACTGATAAAACACGCTTATTGAACTTGATATGAACTGTACGATTACACAATAAGAAAAACACGACTATCGTGAATATTGGTCATTATTTTTAATTTGATTGTGAATTCCAGTAGTTACTTAACCGCCATGTTACCCCTGGTGTGGGACGTAATATTATTCGTGATCAGTTCGGCTATATTAGTTTACGTTTATGGATTATGGGGAAGAGATTATTTCAAGAAAAGGGGAGTGAAATGTATGCCATACAGGTCCTCGATTATAGGCAACATGTATAAAGTATTAACCAATCAAGAACATGTGAAAGACAGCGTAAGAAAGGCATACCTCGAGTTTTCTGATCAGCGGTAAGTACAGAATTTTCTTCTTAAAAATTGTGAACATTAAAATTCAATGATATGAAAATATTTTGTTTGAAGATATTATGGATTTATGCAAATGGGTGGCAAACCTCAAATTGTGTTGAGGGATCTCGATCTTATCAAGCAGATAGCTGTTAAGGATTATGATTCGTTTCAAGACCATCATGGATTTGTTGATGAAGATACGGATCCGTTATTTGGCAAAAATCTATTTGCCTTAAAAGGTTAGTGAAACAAGAATTGATTCAAAACAATTTCGATTCACCCAACGATTCGAGAAATAAAACAAAAAAAAAATTCATTTTCAGGTGAAAAATGGCGTGAAATGAGAGCCACTCTCAGCCCAACGTTCACCAGTTCGAAGATGAGAGCAATGTTTGGATTGGTTACCGACTGTGCAAAATATTTTTCCAACTTTCATATGGAAAAGTCGAAAGAAATATCGCGTGATGGTATTATTATTAAAATTTTTCATGAAAACATTGTAAAATATATACTTATTTGGATACTAAATATTTTTGTATAGGAAAAGATACTATTGAAGTAGAAATGAAAAATATTTTTACGAGATGTGGAAACGACATAATTGCATCGACCGCATTTGGAATCCACGTTGATTCTTTAGTAAACGATAAAAATGACTTCTACGAAATGGGCAAAGAAGCTACAAACTTTGGAGGTCTTCAGTACTTGAAACTTGTACTATTTGTCTCCTTCCCAAGATTAATGAAGGTTTACTTCAATTAACAAGAAATAATACACATAAATGAAAATGATCTTACAAACGAAAATTTCAGTTTCTAGGTGTGAAGCTTTACAAGGAAAACGTTAATAATTTTTTCAGCAGACTTGTATCTTCAGCGATCAAAGAACGTGAAGAACGTAAAATCGTAAGGCCTGACATGATACACCTGTTGATGGAAGCTAGAAAAGGTGCGTTGAAATATGAACAAGAAGAGACCAAAGAAGCTGGCTATGCAACAGTCGAAGAATCGGACGTAGGAAGACAAGCCATCAGAAAACGTACCTATCTTGTATAATTGCATAAAAAAAATCATGGAATCGATTCAACTAAAATCGTAAAATTGACGTCGTGGATAAATTGTTTTGTCAAGAAGTTTGTTTCAGTTTAGGAAAATCATTTATTCCGTTTCATTCCTAAAAATATGATGATATCCTTTTAATTCTAAACGAAAATTTTATCCCCGTAATTTAATCAAAAAATTCTTTTTGTTTTCATTCAATAACTCGATTTTGAAAACAATTTGAATATTTTAATATAATAATAAAAATTAATTTTTAATTTATATTTAATATATAATTTATATTTGATTTAATTTATAATGTAATTAACGGAGAAATGTGCAATTCATGATTACACATGATTGTGATCCTGGTTTTCACTATGGTAAACAGTATACATAATTTAATTTACAAATAACTATACCCTTCATATGACAATCAGTAAAGCTGAAATGCAAAACGAGATCCGTTATTGTTAATTGTATCCGATTTAATTTTTTTTATTGTTTTGTATTTTTTGAAATTTTACATATATTATTGTCAAGAAATATGTCTCAGTTGAAGAAAATTATTTATTTTAAGTTTAAATGATGTATGATTTTAGAATGGACTGACGACGATATAACTGCGCAAGCGATACTCTTTTTGATAGCAGGGTTTGACACGACTGCTTCTATTTTGAGTTTTTTCGCATATGAATTAGCTACTCATGAGGCATATCAACGAAGGTTGCAAGAAGAAGTTGATTCTATTATAATGGAAAAAGGATACAACTTAGATTACGAAGACTTGCCAAAATTGAAATATCTGGACATGTTTTTATCAGGTAATTGTTTGAAATCGTAGTAAGATTATCGTTTAATAATTCGCGACAATTTAACCCACAATCAACACCAGTTTTTAAGTAATTATTTTCGTATAGAAAAAAATATTACCATGTTTTGAAAATTAAAGATCTTGTTTATTTCAAATGTATAGAAACAATGAGACTATGGCCAGCCGTGATTACTATTGACAGGCTTTGTAACAAGTCGTACAAACTGCCACCTCCTAACGAAAAAAGTGATAAAGAATATACGGTAATAAAATTTAATTAACGTACAGCAATAATCACCGATTATGAAAAAATATATATTCGCAGATCAACCCTGGAGAAGTCGTTCTAATACCAGCTTATACCATACACCGAGATCCACAGTACTACGAAAACCCTGACGTGTTCGATCCTGAAAGGTTTGCAGACGAAAACAAACACAAAATAAAACCGTTCACATACATGCCATTTGGAATAGGACCCAGAAATTGCATTGGTAAATCACAAATTTATGACAAAAATATAGTTAACAGATTCAATTAACATTCAGTGTTAATTTTACAGGGTCACGATTCGCTTTAATGGAAGTGAAAGCTATTATATTCTTCCTCCTGGCCAAATTCAATATTGTCGTGACAGAAAAAACACCAATACCGTTAGTTTTGTTAACTAAAAATCTAACACTGCATCCCAAAGATGGATTCTGGATGGGATTGCAGCCTAGAAAAAATGAGTGAAATAAACCGAAATTATAATACCAATCTTTATATTTATCAAACAAGGTCCATGATCTAATTTTAGCATTATGAACTTTATTTTTATTGAAATAGCGTTTAAAACTGTTCCACCCCACAATCACAATCACTCTCACTAACTCGCTTGTAAACCACACAAACTGAAATATACATAATCTTCCTAAGGTTAGTTTTGGAACTAAAATATGAGCAAGAAACCAAGAAGCTGATGATGACGAAAGGGGGGAACACAAACCCGCAGCACCCAGAGCAGCTTACAAATCATCATGAACAAAATCGTCTGACACTATTTGTGAAAAATAAAAATCAACACCCAAAACCTCGGGCAAAAACCATTCAGATTCTACACGGCCCCGTGCAACTCGCACACCTTTCTCATTAGAGATCTATTAGAGACTCCTTATAAGTACACCTTGCACCAAATTTCCACATTACATATTGGATTGGATAACCTAAATGTAATAACCCATAAATTGAACCAGCATAACAATCACATGACAAAAATCCTGAAAAATTTAAACCTAGTGACAACCTTACCTAATCCGATCTATGAATACCTCACGTGGACTATTTGAACAACGATTTGCAATTATATAATTGATAAAAAATTACAAATTAATAATGAAGGCCTGCAAAAAAAAACCTGAAACCACAGGTAATAGCAGCTGAATAAGAGGAGGAACCGATAGAGTTAGACACCATCCAAGAATCTGACAACTCAACCCCTTTACGTAAAGTTCTCGGCTTAGCAACAAATTCAACCAAATCACAAAAAAAAAAATAAAAATAAAATTATATATATTCTTTACGAAAGGATCTGATGGCGATCTAATGTTTGAAGACGCTAATTATTACCATGATTTATATCCAAATTAAGATAAGGAGAAAAAATGCCGAAACCATACTGACACAAATCAGATGATAGCAAAAAAGCGGAAATAGCAAAATTCGGTGGTATACCGTAGAAATTTCCCACCATAAATTTCTACACTACGTAACGTTTAATGAATGAGTACAAGTTTTTCAACGATAATTTCAATAATTTACGAAAATATTTTTTCACGTCAAAAACTGACATTCTGCGCAGAATGCCAACAAAGAGAGAAACCATATTCGAGTATGGAAATATTGATGATGAACTCGAAAACCCTCGCAAATAAAATTCGAACAAAAAATCCTAGATAAACGAAGACATAAGCACCATAAGCGAAACTAATACCTGGACCAAGTACCAATACCCCGAGTATCCTGCGGTGGGAAACAGGAAATAGGCGTCCATCGCCGTCATCAATATAAACGGAGAGGTCGCCGTGACGTGGGTCGTCCTCGGGGTCCTAATGGCACCTTTGTGGTCCACGACGAACGTTCCCAATTGCCCTCGAGATTCAATTAGCACATCTGGCGACATCCATTCGTGCAAATTCTTCATTGTTTCGACGCGGTTGGAGCCCGCGACGTTTGAGGCACCGGAGGCCTCGATTCGACTCTTGGCCGTTCCCCTTTGCACGTTTTTTTTAATTCAAATCGTAATTAAGAGGAAGAAATACAGAAATTTGAGAAGAATCCATAAATTGGAGAGAAATACATAAATTTGGGAGAAACATTGCGTACATGTACACAATATGTGTAAATGTTTTATTTTAATATAATATTAAAAAGTGTATTTCAAACAATTAAACTTTGATCCTAAAAACAAATTTTCGTCCGTCGATTGTTTCATTGAATTTAATTCCTTATTTAGATAAATATCTTACCGCAGACAATGACAATCATACATGGGTATAGAACGGCTTATATTACAGATCACAAAAGATCCATCTATAAACAAAAATGTGCAATGTACGTAAAGTTCAACTCACTTGTACGGTAACCAAAAATATATAGCTACTCTACATGCACACAACAAAGAATGCATTCGAGTGCAACGAATCGAACTAAGTGCAAAAACACTTCAACGTATCCCCTTTAGCAAAAAGCCCCCTTTCGATATCGCAATCACCAAGATTGATCCTTTATTTTCGTCGGGGGGGGGAGGGGAAATTGGGAGAAAAACACGAACCGAATGGATACACGTACGTGAGCACACGCAACGTGCGAATCGACGTCTCAATTTCGCGAAGAATGCTCTTTATTTATGAACACTCAGCCCGGGGCATTGACGTGTTGACTCTCGTGTATCGATTGTGTGCTATTTCCACGTGTAATATATACAATAAAGATGACTTTAGTTGGCAATAAACGACGAAATTGAAAATTGTTAAAGAAGCACGCAGATTCTAATATTATATATATGGTAAAAACACGCAGATTTGTGATATATAAATAAAATATTGATATATCTAATGATATATGAATAACGATAGTTGTAAAAATGTTACATTCGGCTGAAAATAATTTTTTTTTGTTTCAAAAAATAACGCGTCCAAAGTTATAGTCCGATCGCTCAAATTTAATTTTTAGTTTGTACCGGAAATAAAATTGAAGCATGTATCATTTGAATAAATATAACTTTATTTTGCACACAGAAAGCTTTATCGTAGCTGACTGAATACGGAAACAGTTTCCATTATTAGTTTGCGTCTCTGAGGTATAAATCGGATATATTCGATGTCCGTGACACCATCGAATATTATCATACTACGTTGTTGCTCTTGTGCATCAATAATTGCACAATATTTAGTAAAACGACAAGGAACGCGTATCTCTTCATCTAATTTATGAAAAGAATTATGGAAAAACAATCATTGATCACAAGGAAAAACAACAAAACGCAATTCTAAATCAAAAACTCAAAAATTTTCATTTAATATCGTCTTCGCCCCCTTCATTTTATTACGTTCAATATAAGAGAAGCATTGCACACAAAGCGCAATATAAAAAATAACATTAATTTGTATAAAAATTTAAACGTATATTCAACGTTAAATTTAAAAATATTACGAAAAGATATACGAAAGTATCGAGAATAGAATCTTATCTTTAAGTGTGTATTATACGACATTCGAACGTATTATAACCGAACGAAATCTCGCCGAAGAATTATGGTGGCCATTTTAGCGAACATATCCACAGCCGTAAAATTCGCGACGGCCGCCATTTGAAAGCGAGGCGGCCATCAATCGTCAAGACGCATTTTAATTCGAGCCGCCATCTCGACGCGTAACTACAAACAAACGTAACTTAGTTTGTTTTAGTACAATCAAAAACAAAAACATGTCGCAAAATACTAAATATTGAACATATAACGAATTAGTTTTTAACTAAAATTCTAAACCATTAAAAATTTTCGATATTTTTAGAACTAATTGCGTATTTATACGTATCAACAATTTCAGACCATATATTAGGAGCTGAATTTATAAAATTTTGCACAGAAATTAAATCAATACCAATATATCAATATTGAAGTTTCAAATCATTGAGAAAACATCAAGCGTATATTCCGATTGAGTTCATCTAGAAATAATAACAAGAACTGGATGATATAATAACTTACGTAAATCGTATACCATATGTGTTGGACGCGATGCAATTTTTACCAACTTCACGTGGATCAAAGACTACACGTCCTCCCAAAAAAATCCTCTTATCTGAACAATCTGATAGCTCTATCCCTTGATGACTGCATATCAAAAGATAATACTGATCTATTCATAAATACTAATTTATGTCAATTTGCCCCGATTTTCACGGATGGACCTTGCACCGCAGGACCCAAAAGGAAGATTATATTCAACCTTATCAAGGCATAATTTGCCTACGTTTCATGTACGCGAAAAAAAAAAGTGAGTTTTTAGATTCAAATTTTGTCTCTAAATACATAAACATAACATGTTGAATCCCCTTATATCGCTGAGCAATCGGGTATCAGTTACCACTTGACAATTGTGCGTATCAAAATAATTTTATTCAATCTTACATATAATCAAACGCGGGTGGTTTTAATTTTAACCTGGAAAAGTAGTTCGTTCGATTCTGAAGTTGAACTCTTAATTAAGACAAATGTGTATAGCGATAAGATACGAACGAATAAAGTTTCATTTAAATAGGCTTAAAGAATTGGAGATTTCCAAAGAAAATCCAAACTCATTTTGCTGAAAGTTAATTGAAAATTTTCAAATTCGATCCGAAATTCAAGGTGCAAAAACACGGAAAAAACATCGAATTAGCAGAAAAAAAATAAATACAGTTATTCGATATAAATAGTTAAATCGAAAGATACAAAGATTTAAGTTTTTGCGAGGTACGAAATTAACGTCACACACTGTGACAATCATATTGCAATAAGCAGCAAATGTACCCCCCTATGAATTAATAAATCTTTATATCCGTTTCTTAAAAAAAGTTTGCACTTAGCTTTAGAGACATGAATGTTTATCGCAGCTAAATGTCTCATTGTCGGTTTAATTGTCCTGAAGAACTCTATATTACAATGCGGCAAAACAGAATAAGGGTGACGACCGATGGAATCCGGGAATCTCAAAAGTGATCTTTGTAGGGTACAATGTATCCACAGGACACTGGTAGGATATCCTTAAATTGATCGAATCGACGAATCTGGAACAAAACAAAGTAATTAGAATATGAATAAATATACATATTTATAAAATACCAAATGAATTAAATAATTACAATGGAAAATGAAATATTGTGTCGAAAAGAACCAAATACGCCGAAAACCCCAGAAGTAGCCTGTCTACAAATCTTCACCATGAGTCAAATGTATCTGAAAAACGATATTGATAAATTGACAAAATATATACGAATACAATTATAGAAGTTGTAAATGGGATCAAACGAAAAAAAACTCACTTAATACAAGCAATGACTCAAAATTCGACAAAATTCTAATACCCGAAAAAAAATTGAAAAACGTATAACATATCGAAAAGCATAGCAACAACGTATTCGGAAGTAATAATTTGAGAAAAATTCGAATCGAAACGTTCAAGACAAGAGAAGTGCAATCGAAGCATACAGCATTTGAGAAACTATGCAAGGTATCGGGTTCTACGGTCGATGCCGGTCAAGTATTGCGTCATCAAAAATGTCCGGAGCCGACGCGTGGAACATTCGAGATGCCGCCATTTTGTAAAAATGGAGCGTGCGCAAGCGCACCGACGCAATTTTACGTAAACGCGTTTTTTTACATAATCGCAAACCTACATTTTTAAACATAGAAACCACCAAATTTGACATGCGTTCTTAAATATCTAAGAAACAAGGCAAAAAAAATATTAATCCTCCCAATCTATGAGGGAAATATCCCTCCCAAAACCCACGCTTTCTTAATTTAAGTTTTATAAATATTTATATAATTACCCTTGAAACTCACCCTCCCATTTATTTAAATCCTAAAATCTGTATCTGCGTCAATAATATAAACTTTAAACAATACGAACAATGTGAAAGAAGTAGACACGTGGAACATTCGTCGTGCCACCATTTTGATAACGTGCGCAAGCACACCGACGCCATTTCGCCATCGCGATTTTTAACAAAAATTTCCATGAAAACCAATATTAAGCAGAAAAGAGTATGAACGATATGAAATTTGAACATATTGGAAGCTAAAAATAAAAATGATCGCACATTTTCGTGAGAAAATCGAAATTGCGCAACACGTGGCAACGCAAATTCACCGAAAATGAACAATAAACTACAGAATGCTCAAATGTTAATCTATTCTATATAAACTAATAAAATCATTCAAAAATCAATTTCGGTCACCAAAAAAATCCTGCAATACTCGAAAGCCAACGAAAATTCCAAATACGACATAATTACCGAACTACAAAAACTAAAATCGACTACGCAAAACTCAAAAAAAAAATAAAAATTAAATATTGCTATAAAATATCAAAGTACTAACCAGAATCTAGCGAAACGACGCCATGGGACGCCAGCGGCGTCCCTCTCCTCAAAAGAGGACTGCCAGAGGAACCTTCTACTGTTCGACGCCAAGACGAAATGAACGAGGCTCTGCCGGCGCCGAAATTTATATGATTGGGATTTCGGTTAATTCGAAATCGGCAGATGATTATTTCAATATGATTTTTTTGTTATCAAATAATTTTTTTAACGTTTATTAACGATAATATAGTTAATTTTGCGTAAGAAAAATATGAAAATATATTTTTCTTATACGTATTTATATTCCAATTAGATTAATTTTCTTTTAAACTTATTATTTTATTATTTATGATTCTATTTCAATTTGACGATTTGTAATGTCTGTTTGGACGAGAAAGTAATCAAAAATAAGAAATGATTTGAAAACATTTTGATCCCTCGATAATTCGAAATGAATGTTTGGAAAACTGTGAAATGCGCGTGCGCAGGTTCCCTTCTCCTGTATAAGTCACCCTTCCTCTTTTACCGTTGCACTGCGGTTTAAGTAAATATCTGAATAAACGTTACGAAATTAATAAAATCATTAAAATTTTGAAACAATATATATGTGTAAATTAGCTTTGACTTTTTCAATGCTGCAAAATAATTTTCGTTTTCAATTTTATCAAAAAATCAATGACTTTTCTTCGAACAGACACTCATTTCCAAAAACATGAATTATCATTTAATGAGAGTGCTGAACAAACGTTACAAAATTAATAAACGGTATTATTTTGAATCAGCTTATGTGTAAATTAGATTTGATTTTTTCAAACGTTGTGAAATATATTTTTTTCAATTTCATCGCCAAATCAATGAATTTTCTTCGAACAGACGTTTATTTTCGAGAATAGAATGATCGGTTTAAGTTATTGTCTGAACAAACGATATAAAATCAATAAAACCTTGGATAATTTTGAATAAATTTATATGTATAAATTAATTTTGATTTTTTTTAATGTTGCGAAATATTTTTTGTTTTCAATTTCATCGAAAAAATCAATGAATTTTCTTCGAACAGACGTTCATTTTGGATAAGTGAATAATCGGTTTAAGTTAATGTCTGAACAAGCGTTACAAAATTAATAAAATCAATATGATTTTAAATCAATTTATGTATAAATAAGTTTTGATTTTTTTTAATGTTACGAAATTATTATTATTTTCGATTTCATCAAGAAATCGTCGAATTTTCTCCGAACAGATAGTAATTTTCGAAAATGGATTCGTCTTTATGAGCACAGTTTGTTATGAAGTATTTCTTGATTATTGTGAAAATTAGGGATTTTTCGATATTATAAATTAGATAATTTATTTTAAGATTTAAATAAATTAAGTTTTTAATCAATTTTACAGAAAACAAAATTTTATGAACGTAACCACATTGCGTTTCGAGAATATTTTGCTCGATTACATAGTTTTATTCTTTAAAAAAACCTTTTTTCAATTTGATATATAATATAATATTATGTATGGAATTTAAAATTTCAACATCTGAGAAATATATAGAATTCATAATATGTAGAACAAATTTTCTTCGAAGAGACACTCATTTTCGGAAACGGATATATCATGGATGTCTTCCAACCTCCCCGCGGTCCGAATCCTCATGCGTTCATTTTCAAATGAGCACAATTTGTTATGAAGAACTATATTTCTTACTTATTTTGTCAAAAATGGGGATTCGTCGATATTAAAAAATACAAATTTTATTTTAAGACAGTATTTTTTTATAATTTTTGCAGAAAAATGATATTTTATTTCACATAAGATTGTGTATTGAGAATATTCCGCTTAATTTTTTTCATTCTTCATACAAAAATCTTGTTTTTTCTATTCGTTATGTACTATGAAATTCATAACATGTAAAAGATTTTTTTTAATTACAATTCAGACGATTCAATACATTTCACATGGTCATCGATTTCGCGACTTCACCATTTTTAGAGACACGTGTAATATTATAATTCAAACACTTTTAAGTATCGATGGAAAATTTTGATAAAAGTGCACATGCGGCATTTCACTTATTGTAATTTGTGAATCTGCCTTTCAATTGTAATTTTTTTAAAGTGAACATTGTAAATTTGATGTTGAATATTGTTTTTTTTTGTAAAATTAGTTTTCTATTCTTTATTTTAAATGATTTCATAAATTAATTAAGTATAAAGAAGTACATTAATAAATTTTATTTTTTATGTAAGTATTTTTTTATCTTTCAATGTTGTTTTTTTTTAGTATAACTCCGTTACATTGTTTCCATATAACAAAATTACAATATTTTTCAACCGTCAATATCTTCAAAACGTACTATCGTTATTATTTTTCAAAGAAATGAATCATCAACATTCCATACGATCATATGAACCGTTCACATAATCTAAAAATAATTCATTACTCGTCTTTCTAGACCCTTCGATAAAACAATTGCGCGTGCATATAACAATGAACTCGAGAACATTTTTCGAAAATACCAAAACCATGTTCGCAATAAGGCATGCGCTTATTTGAACTCTTTGTTATACAATGTGTTTTGTTGTTATTTCTCGTGGATTATTAGTGTTTTATGACTTAAGGCGCCAAAGTCAGATATGCTTCAATAACGTTCTGGGTATTGTAATCCTTTTCATATTTTTTATGACTCATATTTTCAAAATGTTATTTTTATAACGAGAAAGTGAATTAAATACGTTAAAAAAGTAAATTGAGAAATTAAAAAAGGTATCGTCTATAACGTGTTTGTTCGATTTGAAAAATAAAATAAAACCGAAAGATAATGATGTTAGTCTATGTATAGTATTTAGTTAGTCGCGATCTTTTTGAAAATATTTTCTTGTTGCAAATAAACTTAAATACTTTCTTTATTTAATAATGTAATATTAATTATTTATATTTTTTGAAAGTGTTTAGTAAGTGCAACAGGATAATTTAGAAAGTATCCAAAACATCAAAATAAATAAAAAAAAGTGGATCATTGATGGTATAACAATCAATCGGAGCATATCAAAGTTTATGGCTCATAATATCATTACTTTTCGATATTGTTGTGCATAAATTTTTCTATTTTTTTTATATTATATTTTTCAAATAAAAAAAATATCGGTAAACATTCTTGACCCTTTTTTTTCTCGATTAATTTTTAAGAGGCTTCTTACAATTAAACATAGTTGGATAAAAAAAATACAAAAATCATTGTGACGGGCCAAAATAGGACGAATCATACATTTTTATAAAACGACTCGACGAACGCAAAACACGAAAATAACGAGACATACGGTTACTTTCATTATATGATATAGTTTATTTGGTGATAATTTCAAATATTCAAGAAAAAATTATTTGATTGATCAAACTATAACCCACCATAAAAATCGATACCTCAACCGACCGCGCAGAAAACCCCAAAAACTCAAGATTTTCATCAATTTTTTTTCAAATTCCATTCGAATTCGAGCACACCGTACATCTAAAATGTCCAAACACATACGGAATCGGTAATTGAAATCCCTACAGCGAAATTCTCATACGTCAAAGCGACCGATTCGGACAGCTCTTTGGCACGCGAACGTGTCACACGCGCCCGTCACTCTTTTAATCGCACCACTCTTCCGCACCGAATAAATAAAAATGTCTGAAAAAAACATACACACACATACAACTCCTGAAACGTCGCCGATATGAAAAATCCTCCCCCCCGACGTCGAACCGGGGGGGAAAAAAGGGAAAAAATCCATGCATACCTAATAAGCCGTCGTAAATTCGGCCGGTATGTTTTTGTTTGGTCTCCCGTCATATTTCAATAACGCTTTCCGTATTATTATATGAGGTTATATGGTGGGTGGGTGGGGTCGTGTTTTCGGGGGTGGTTTTTAGTTTTTCGACGAGGGTGAGTCATGTTTTCGTTTCGCGGCGGGAAATTGATGGATGTTTTTGTTTGATGTTAATTGTTGGATTATTGGATTTTTCTTTGGATGCTGCTCGGTCTGGGTGTGTTGAGATGATTTTGTTTGTATTTTAAGTGGTTTTGATTATGTTCGGTACTTGGAATGAGTGGTTGTTAGGTTGAAGTTGGATTTAGTACTCCTAGAAATTATTTTGAAAAAAAACTGATTAAAAGTTTCGTTGATTTCGGAAAAAATTGAATAAATTTTTTGATTGATACGTATTTTGTTTTTCAATGATATATTTTACGTATATAATAACCTGTTTGGACGTCGATAAAAAATTTAATCCAAACCCGCAATGCTACATGATCGATCATAAATTAAAAACAGATGCATTTCGCCGATACAGATTAATGTTGGAACATTTCATTTTGGACACATTCAATCCCCCACACTATCCATCTATTCAAATAAAGATTCCGTGCACAAACTCTCCCTTTTCACCCTCCTGACACGCGAATATGGAAGTATAGATAAAATTCGATAGTTTGCTCACTTTTTCATTGTTAAGTCAAAGCAAATATTTGTCAGACGTGTCCTTCTTATTGCACCCATATCCTTTATCGGTGCAGCGCAGCATGAAGCTTCTTAACTTTGTTGCGGTTGCAATATGCAATAAATCATGCAACGCTTTTATGATAGATGCCAAGGTGTAAGAAATTTTAAAATATTGTCCGGCGAGGAGTTCTTGAAATGTAACAGTTTGTATAAAAATGATCGATGTTGGTAATTTTCAATCGACGCCGAACTATTTGACGTTGATTTCATTTTGAAATTGATTAGATTCATTTTTGTATGCATCAAAAATGTTTTGAATAGCTCATCAATAATACGACTTTTATAAAAGTCAAATTGATTTAAAATTGTGTAATGTATCATGTGCGATTTATGAAACAAGACGAATTATTTTTCTTAATGAATATGAAAAGGGAAGTAAGTTTTCAATTGTATATATTTGAACAAATTTTTATCAAATTATTTCAATGATGCGTAATCATGTATATCTCTTGATTTCACTATATCACTCAACTTTGATGCTTGATTAAAACTATTAATTTTATTTGACGAAAAGTAAACTGTTGACTAGAAAAAAAACACATTAAATCAAAATTATTTTGAATTCCAATAACTGCCAATTTACAGCGGTTAACATTTGCAACCGGATAAAAATAATATTGATACATTTTTTAATTAATTTTTTTAAATTACTTGCTAAATCAAAAGCTACTGCAATTCACGTGTCATTGCATTTCGGAAAAAAATATGGACTCAATCAATCATATTAAAAATGAAAATCTTGGTATAACTAAATTTGATCGATTTTTTGTACGGATTCAACTTACGACTGACTTATCTGCATCGTAAGTTGAGAAATACCATAATTTAACAATCTGACGAATCTTCTATAAAACTTTCATACAAATCAATCAAACTCTTTCCACAAACACCGACGAAGAGTCATCAACTCAAAGCCATAACATATTAACTTCGGGCTCATCATCATAACTTACACACTGCGCTAACAATAATACACAACGCCGATCGAAATGTTAACGGCCATGGCCAATTTTCCGTAAAAGTACACACATAATACGGCCATCAGAAACGGCCAATCAATGGGTGTAACGATACTTTGTGTGAACGTCGACAGTTGTCGGCAATATTGTACGGCGGACCCACCCCATGCGACGTGCAATAATCATAATTCATATTTATGTTACGGCGTACGAGTGGTATGTTCGGTAATTAAACGTTCGCAGTACGGAAGGCGGGTTCGATGTAGTGTTTGATGTATGATGCAAGTAAATATTAAGTTTTTCGTTTGGACGTTTTCGCGGTTTTCGTTTGCGCGGAAACGTTTCGTGATCAATGTTTGGATTTGGTCGGGAAAGTTTTTGGAACGCTTCAGTTTCGACTGTTGGTTCGTTTTATATTCTGAAATAGGTCTGACTGATTTCATCTTGAGCTTCAAATTATTTAAATACACCCGATTCTTTTTTTACACGATTACGAAATAACACGAAGAACAGATTTTTTTAACACAGTACAAAAAAAAAGTATTATTATGCTACAATGGTAAATTTGGAAAAAACCAATAAACTGTAATAATTATATGTATGTATTTATATTTATTAAGTAAAAATTTTCGATGATTTTATCTATCTACTATATTCAATTTTCATATGGTCACGGTACACGGTAGTTTTTGGAACTATTCCCGTGTAAAAAGAGGATTGGGTGTATAAGTTTATTTTGGTAAGTTTATTAGACTTTTGAAAAAGACTAATATGAATAAAAATGTCTTATAAAATTTCTAAGCATATTTTAAACCCTTAATTTCAATATAATTTAATAATGAAGTTGGTATTTACATAATGCCACCTTATTATAAATTTAATATTAGATATCTTTATACAGCGCTGAAAGCAAACTCAGGCGATAGTTTTTAATATCTCCTTTATATTATACTCTTCGCTACAGAATTCCGTAATATTTCATTTAAACCTAATTTTTTCACAAAAATTCAGCCATTAAATACTTTTAGAAACATACATACTGCGGAATATGCACTTCATCAAATATTTATTGAAATCTGAAGCGTATTTAATAACGTCTAGGGTGAACGGGCATATTTCCCAAAATCGTGTCGTTATTTGCGCACAGAATGCAATTTTCTGCACGTTGCGTGCCCTTGCTCCCTCGGGGATTAAATCGCAATCAATAACTAATATCCTTATCCGTGGGTTGGTGCAAATATTTGGTCAAGTTCATCATTATTTAAGGCAGTGCAAATCCCCAAGAGTTCTTGGGCTTGCGTGTGAGACGGTATCGGAATGCGAATTTGCTCTACGTAACACCGGTTTTCAAAATGTAGTGTTTTCGCAATTTTCATTTTTTTTTTTGTGATAGTAGATATATTGTTTTTTTTTTATTTATCTGGTTTTTATTTTAAATATATTGTTAAGGAATTGAAAAATAGTTATTAATACGATATATTGTCATTTGAATTTTTGAATTTTCAAATTGACATAAGACCACAAGTATAAATTTCACAGCATTAATAAATAACTAGGTATCAAAAAGTTTGAAATTGCATTAATTAATTTTTGATAAGTTATTCTGTTTACGTATTGAAAATATTTTCTTAGAATTTTTTGAGCTCTTTACGTACATAGCGCTGAGGGCTACATATAAAATAGCACCGATTCTGTTAATCGAATTATCTACAAAACAGTTACTCTTACGAACAAATATTATAACGGTTTTTTGTAGGATTTGTAATTTGTAAGCTAGAAATTTAAAGTACAATATTTTTTTTAAATCTGATAATTAATGAAATATTTTTGAAAAACCATTTTCAGTGACCTTTGACCACATGTTAAATTTTAAACTAAACTCTTATCGATACTAACTTTTTATATTTTGTTTAGAAATCATAATACCAAGCTTCGTACCGAAAATCAGCTTTCCTATAGTTTTCTCTCAGATTGTACGATTTTTCGTCTTTATTTCCTGGATTTATAAATCGTCAAAATGAATCTTGAACGAATTTTGTTTTTTTTTTTCCAAAAATTTATCTTAAAAGCCCATCACACAAATCTTCATCAGCCCACACAATCAAAAAATAGATCCACATATCAAATTTTCACATTTTCACCGCAAAAGCAAATCCCCAAACATTGAGAAGAACAGTCATATCGAATTTTCTTGCACACCGAAATTTAAATAGAGCCAGTTTCATATATTTCAATAGAGCTCGTTCACGGTCGACGAAACGCTCCGAACACATTACAATATTTTTATTTTCATTTTCATTTCCCCCATATACATTCTTATTGTCACGGCAAAGCACAACAGTGCCCATGGACGAAGGCGGAAATATCAATTTCGCGACTTCAACCTAGTTTAGCATATTTTTCAGGCGACATATCATATAGAGTAATATATTACGTTTTTTCAGCACTGAAGACCGTTTACTTTTCCCCCGATATACTTATGTATGAAACGATAAAGGCAAACTTCGATCATAAATTCGATATATAATAGATGCGAGGCATATGGCAACAAGCAACTTTTCAAATATATCCGAGGCCGATACTGTCGAGGGTTTTTTTTGGGGGTTTTGGTTTTCGGATGCATTGGGACGTCTATATTGGGATTTTTGATTGATTGAATTTTTTTCGATTGGAGTTTTTTTTTCGACGACCAGTGGGTGATCCAGTCGTATGGATTGAATCGTTTGTTGGTTAATAATGGTTGTGAAATGAAACGGTTGAAGTTTCTATTATTTTTGAATCTTTTTTAGCTTGATTGTTCGAATGTTCGAAAGGTAGGTGTTGATTTTTAAATATATACATTTGTATGAATAGCGTTTCAAAGAGAACGTCTGTATTACATTTTAATTTGATATCGAATAGCCGGATATACGTTTAATTGGTTTATTTTCATTGCTGTCGATCCTACACAAAATTATCTGAAATATTTTCGTGTTTGTTTGTTTATTCAAAATGTTGAATTTAACTTATTTTCGTATACAATTTATATAGTAAATTTATATCACCGTTATCAAATTTGTACTGGAAATTTTTGTGGAATGAGCAATTAATATTTTTTTTTATAAAAAATCAATCGAAATGAAATGAAATTTGATGTTGAATTTTAACGACATGTGTTGTTGTGTTATATTTAAAAAAATGTATCAATAATTTAATAAAAAAGGATCCAATATAATAAACTAAAAATAATTTATTTTATAATAAAAAATACGAAAATTTTCTATGTATATCATATTTAGATTTCTAAGTTTCTAAACAAATTTAATTCTTTATCGAAACGATTTAGTTCTTTGAAGATTCAATGCATAGTCAAAACTTTTTCAGAAAACTATAGTTAATATAAATCATGCATTTATCAAATTTGCATTTAAAAATTTGGTTTATAAGAAAATGCTCATATTTTCATTCTTAAATTTGTTTATTTTCTTGAAAAAATATTTCACTGAAAGAAGCAAGATGATTTGCAAAAATACAATCGTGTCCTATTTTGGTGTTAATTCAGTAAAAACATCTGACATTTCTTCGTGAATATTTTTAAATTCGGCTTGTCATGATTTTTTCCATTATTTTTAGGATAAAATTATAATTTTATAGAGGGCAGTAAAAAATCATAATTTGAATTGATTTTTTTGCGATCACAGAATATATTGTATTAATATTTTCGTAAACAAATTTTAATATTATTTCCCTCAAGTAATTAAATATTTACCCGAATAATGATTTTTTTTAATAATATAAATTAATATGTAAATTATGGAATTGAAGCGCCACCTATTTGCATAAGATGAGCCTTGTTCAACGATACACGATCAAAATATTTTATGCAATCCTCTTGACGTTTAAGTAATGATAAATTAAATTGATTTATTGCTTTCGTTAGTATGTTATCAATATATTTCTGACCAGTTGCAAAGATGTGATGTTTAATTTATGATTGATGAATTATTGTTCAATTGTCGCTTTATTAAATGATTCGTGATTGAATTTATTCAGAATGGGCTTAATTTGTGTATTCGTCCCTTTTAAAAAACAGGATACCGTATGAGTAAATATGTTATGATGTATTTTTTCAAATTACGATTTTCACCGTTGTCATATTATTGCAAAAAGATACAATTGACGAAACAATTTTAAATATAAGTCACGAGCGGTAAACGTGGCAAAATTATAATATAATATCAATGCATTTACGTCCGTATTTGAACATATCAATGAAGCGTGAAATAGCCGAGACGTCGAATAGCTTACAAGTTTCATACGTCACAAGCGACAAATTCTCCGATATTTGTGCATACAGCATGAAACCTTTTGCAATTAGAGTAAATAACAATAAAAGAGCAGCCAGCTCTCCGCTCGTTCAGTCATACCTGAAATAAGAAGGAAAAGCTGGAAGGAACATTCTCACGTACAAATGCACGTGCATATCACATATTCTTGCCATAACCGGCATTCTCTGTTTCTTTATTTATTAATTCACGTTTGTTTTGAAACCGCAAATCCCAGTTTGTGGGACAACGGGTTCTGCGAAGAGACAATTGAATGTTTTTAAAAACTAAAGAATTTCCTGAGAAAATCTTTACCTCTCAATAATCGTCTCGCCTCACTCTTCTTCAAGGTGCGATGAAGATAGATTTACATGAAAATACCTCCATTGATTTGATATTCTCGTTACATAATTCCCTCATTCTATTAATTATTATTTTCCGATAAATCTGTTTCTATAATATAAGCCCGTGAAACCAGTAACATCTAAAAGATAAATTTCACACCAACACCTGTTTCAAATTGGCGCCCAACTTAAGTTAAAGCATCACATGTTCATCTAACAAACCGGTTACATTATTATATTGTCACCAAAATGACCGATACATAGCGACACTTTCCAACTACAGTAAACTCCCCTATTACGTAAACTATGATTTTCAAATAATTTGCGCTGATTAACACATAAAAATGTAAAAAAAAAAGAAAAATGAAAATTTTCGATTTACTGATTTCCTTCAAATCAAAAAACAAAATTGAAAAACCTTAACCCCCTATAATGTCCCCCCCCCTTTCCTATAACATAGTACCTATCTTGACGTTATAGAAAGAATTATGGTATTTTACCTCGTCCTATATAGCAACAGATGGCGCTAGTAACCACCATACAAGCGAACATCCATCCCCTCGTTTTTCTTTCACAATCATCAATATAAAAAAATACTCACAATAAACTTGACCGAATCGAAAAAATCCACCGACAAACCGAGCCGGAAAAGTGATTGCTTAGGCCGGTTTCAATTCCAACTCGCGAGAGCGGCTTGAGCGAAAATCGCCTAATGTATTCATGCTCGCCATTTGAACTTTTCTCGTTTTCGCGCCGCGTCAGGGGGTGAATTTCGCCCGTTGGTTAATTTGCATTCTCAAACGACTGCGATTAACACGACTGCCGACTTTGCCGTCGCAGACAACGTTCTCCGCTTTGCGCCTCTTTTTTTCCACTGGCACGTGTAGTTGTAGCGTCCTTTTAAGGATTTTTCTGGAGCCTTTTTTATGGGTGTGGGTGGAGAGTTCGCTTTGTAGTCGCTTTTGTGCTCAAAGGTCGAGGATGCAGGTGAGCGCAGACTTTTTTTTGCGGTTTGTGTTCGCGAAGTTCGCTTTGGAATGTGAATCTTTTTGTGGGTTTGGATATATATTTTTTATCGGAATGATTGGGATAATGATTCAATATTGATAATTAAATGAGTAATATGAATTTTTGTTGAATTAATCATAATGTTTGTCTTTATTTAACATTTTTGAAAACTCAATATAAACTAATTCTTTTCTGTGTTTTATTTGCTTTTTTTATATAAATAAAGAAGTTTACGAAATTAAAAAGATAATAATTAAAGTTATTTTTTTATATATGTATTTCAATAATCATTTCCGTTATTTATAAATTTAATTAAGAAATAATAAAAGCATTCATAAGAAATTTATTAAAAACAAAAAAAAACAGCTATTAATAGACGATCATTAATTATTTTGACAATAACCTAGCAATTAACTCAAATTTAAAAAGGTAACCGCAGCTTTACAAATAATTTCACCATAAAATTTCTCAGGGACTTTCTTTTTACATATAAAAAAATAACCCGAATTTCTATAATTTATAGAAAAAGCCTCATCTTATAATAAACCGAATATAATGTAACAAATGCCTAAAAATAAACATTCTCAATTTGAATATATAAATAAATAAAGTGTTTCCGAATCCGTTCAACCCAAATTCGGACATTCGTAACTCGCGTATGCAAATCGAATCAAAAGATCCACTTTTGCGTGTGGTGCGATAACACAATTTCGCAACATCCACACATGTGTCCGGATTCTATATACATGTGTTGCTCCTTCGGATTCAAAGTGCTAATTATACAATGTACGTTTAATATCCAGACCGTATGATTAATTAATCTGGAAATTAATTAAAGCACAGCTACCGGTACATAGAAACACTCCGCGTATAGGAGACGGCATTGTAAAGGTAGCCTTTTGTTATGAAAATGTTTATTTTATATTTCGCAACAAAAGTATTTTCTCATTATTGTATTAATTTTGTTTCGCATTGTATTTTCTGGGAAATGACGGTCGTTCGTGAACGTTTGTAAACACTTTCATGGAAAATTCAATACGTGGGCGTGAAAATTCAGTTTGTTCAACTATTTGTTACAAATTTTGATACGTTTCGGATAATTAGCATTTCTAAATTATGTTTATTCAATGTTGATCTATATTTTTTATTATATTATATAAAAAAAGAGATTTCGTTCGAATCATAAACTTTTGTCATATCGATCGTCGTTATTTATATTATTATATAAATTCATAATTTACATAATAAAATAAAGAGACGGAATATGAAATTGCATAAAACCACTTGCAATGATCACCTGGCAAAAGTTTGCAATATAATAGTCAATTTCAACGTCAACTTCATATTTGTGGAAAAACTTTTAACCTCCGAAAGTTTTGTACGTCAAACGTGTTTAAATAATCGTGGGGTTTCAACACATTTTCAGACGTTAAATATATTTGAAAATTTATTGCATCCGAATACATATTTATCCTTTGTCAAAAATTTAAATAATATTAAAATAATTCATCCGTTGTGTACGTGTACAAGTTAAGTCACGATCAATATCAATTTCTTAGCGAGGGGGAAAAACTCAAAAAGTCTTCCCTTCTAAGAAACGGGAGACTGACGTAGGGGTTAACAGAATTAGCGGCAGGTACTTTAAGTGATATGTAGAGAAAAAGTAGGGTTGTCGACAATTTGAAATGTTAATAGTTATTTTAATGTGTATAATGTATATCCAAATCGTTCTATGGAATATTATTGGGTGCAGCGAAATGTCCGAATGCTTTCCGTTCCAATTCATAACGTATTGCATTCCCATTAGGACCAGTCGGTTATTTCGAATTCTGATGCAAATTTTAGTATAATTCTAATTAATTATGAATGAACGGAATGCAGAATCAAATGTGACAATTGTTATATTTATTATATCCAATTATTATATTCGACAATTTATTATATTCGGATTATTGAACTGCGTAACATGCAGGTGATGTTTTAAATATATATTTTTTAATTTGTAGGGTTAACATTCTCTCATTTTTTAATAGTTGTATTAATCTTATATATAATCTTGACGTCGCTTGAAGCTTCAATTATTTTTAAGTAAAATGTATTTTTATATTTCCTGACGAGGGATAATTTCTGACAAAAGGATTCTCATTTAAAATTAACTAATTTTTGAGTATTTTATGCAACGGTACTGTTACTTGAGCAATGATGTTGAAATTATTTAATTTCAACTATTATTGATATAGTTCAATCATAATTTTGAAAAAAAAAGGACTTAATAGACTTTCTTGGGGAAGATCGGATTTTTTATAAATAGCCAGTATTAAAAGCTTTTAAAAAACGAGGCTTTCAATTTGCGCGATTGTTAAACTACTTTGGAATGTATATTATCTGAAGGAACTTTTTAACTACTATTATTTATGACTGACAAATATTTGATCACTGTCCAAATTTTTCGATCACGCATTTTGATTCTACATCCCTAAAATGGTAACCCTACCATGCTATACAGAGTGTTCCAACAGAAGGAGGCGACATGTCAAAAACGTTCAAAATCGAATTAGTATCATGTTTCAGCTTCCGTGAACTTTACCCGACGTCATTCGATTATTCGTCGATGCTAATTATGATATGCAAAATAAGTTTTGAGCAAATTTTCAGAAAGATCCTGAAACTGCCTTTACGAAAACAACGTCAATTATGATAATTCTGTTATACAGTTTGGAGTTGCATATGAATCATACATCGTTCTCGCCCTATTTTTTATTTCAATCAGATAATACGTTTTTTCTATTGAATTACACGTAATATAATATTTGACAAATCACGGTGAGAAATGAGAAGTGTTGCATAATAGATACACTCGAAAGACATTAAAAAAATGGATTGTCATCGTCTATTTCAAGTAATGGAAATACAATATTCAATAGGTTTATTTCTTTATTTCATTTCTTCAAATTAAAAAATATATTATACGATTTTCCCAAAAGAAAACTTTAATATATTATTTATGTCCATACTGATACTCTTCAAATGTAATAAAATATTTGAAATATAATAATTGGTATTTTCTTTCATCGCAAAATTTACACTATTATTTTTGTGTATCTTGTTAATGTCATGTTAACGTTTTTTTTTACATACATATGTCACAAAACTCCCCCTAAAAATAAATACTTTCAACGTTATACAACTAATTAGATCAGATAAAAAATATAAACAAAAATTATTTTCTTTTCTATTCTAATCAACATAAATAACGACATATTCAATTCTGACAAATAACCATACATTTTAATCAAACATAAAAAATTGATAAATTTTTCAACGCTATAACTTTCCATGGTGATTTACCGTAAACTGCTAAACAATTGACAAAAAAATTGACGGATATCACTTTAACAACATGTTTGCTACCCAACAAATTTCGATCACCTCTATTACAATTACCTTCACCAAAAAATTTCAATCGCATCCACCCACCAACCACGCCGCCCACCGCTCAACCCAAACCCTCCCACCGCGAAAACCCACGAACCCCATCTTTACAAAACCGCCACAAAACATCCGAAAACCATTCCATAATCTAAAACACGACAATAATTTTTGATTTATCACCGCCCCATTACGGGCGCACACCATGGAGACAAGCCGCGGTGCATCCCCCACAGATGCACGCAATATTTGCATGGGGCGAACGACGCAAATCTGACGGCACCTGCTAATTTCGCATTTGACAAACGACCGGGGTCGTGTCGTAAATCAAACGGACATGTTTGCGACCGCGGACGCGACCCCGTTCCGACAATTCGAATTTCGACGGCGGGAAAAAGCGCGCGTTCGAAAACGTGTTTGAGTTTCGCGGGCGTTTTTGTTTGTTTGTGTGCTTCGGGTTTGATTGGTGGTTGATTTTTTTTGATAGTTCGGAATGGTGGAGGGTGAGGTTGCATGGTGAGCAGGAGTGTGGGAGTATATTATGAGAATGAAAGAGAATGGCCTGATATATTTATAGATAGTCATCGATTTACGATGGTTCGATTTGCGACCGAAGAAAAATAATGTAAATTTATTTTTAATTGATTATTTTCAGAAATTACTTGCTAAATCATACGCTAATGTATTTCAGAAAAAAATATAAACTCAATCGAATTATTATATTATACAAAAAATGGAAATTTTGATATTACTAAAATCGATTGATTTTTTTGAATGGATTCGACTTACGACCGAAATTTAGGAACGTACATTCATCGCAATTAGAGGAATTCTTATAGTATATATTATATTTAAACTTACGTTTATCATAGTTTTACCCTTATTTAAGTACAAATTTTAAAATCTATTTTTCTTTTTTGTCGTGTTGCTTATAATTGAGAGTCGTGACTTTTATGATAATTACAAAATTTTCAAAAAAAAAATCGATTCGTAATATAAATTTGTTTTAACCCAAAAGCGTTTTGATTGTTATTTTATTGAAATTAATACGCTACGATGACGCTGTATAACTTTTCGGCCATACATCTGGGTTCATTTTGAGTAAATATTTTGACAGATGTCATGTGAAAAATGAGTATCCCCAACATTATTAGATTTGGAGTGCAAATGAATCAATCTATCAAAAATAAGAGTTATTCAAATACTAGTTAAATATGTAATTATTTTCGTTGAGGTTTTCATTTCAATTGTATATTTTGAAATATATTTTGTATCTCAATCGATTGATTCGATATGTTAAAAATTTTAGTACTTTATTTGCACGACACGTTTTTTGTTAAAAAATTTAATTGAGAAACTGTAATATAATATAATATATTATTACGAATTAACTATTGGAATTTTGTCGCGAATACCAGAACTAAGTATTTTGAATACAAAATAGTAGACAAAAGTTACAGCTCTAATTTCAAAAGCGCGACAACGATAGCATTGTAACTAAAACTAATTAATTTACATTATACTGTTAATAGTGTGATCAACAACATATTATATTTCATTAATTCTTATTCTTTTGTGAAAATATGTTTGGAAACGTTTTATATTGCATTAAACTTCATTTTTTCCCCCCATTTTCTACAAAAGTGTAAATTCAACCGAAGTTTTCATATTATATTTACGTTTTACTTCCGTTTATCTTCTCTTTTTTTTCATAATTCAATTATTCATTAATTGATAAACAATTTAGATCTATAAGATATTAAGTTTTTACGACTGTTATTTTGAATTTCTTTTATCAATACAACAAAAAAGAATCAAAGATCTGATTATAAGCCTCGACGATAGCGTCGCTCACAGCCAATCATAAAAGTTAAGCAACATATAGTGTGTTCACATAGATACTTTTAAATAAAGGGATAATTACTTTGTTCACGTTTAGTATTCATAAAAGGTGATTTCGATACGATACGATAAAAGCAAATCATTAATATTATCTTACTATCTTAAATTTCACGTTTTTTTTTTAAATGTGTTTTCAAAAGACGTCAAGTACCAATGAGAAACTTTAGAAGTACTGAATAAAACTCCCGAATTTCCAATAAATTTCAGAAAAGCTTCACCCCGCTTACGATGCTGACAATTTCTCAACAAATAGATTGATCATAAAAAAAGTTGACCATACATTTGACCATAAATTTGATCATACATAGATTGATGAACCATCGATAGATTGGCAATTTAGAAATAATGAAAATCGCTTTCGATGAATACTGAACGTGGATAAATTTACTCATGATAAATGTGACTACTGAAATTATCGCTTTACAATTGATCTCAAGCTAAGTACAAAGCCGCTCTCATAATCCATCTTCTGACCATATCAAACATCACTCAACTCCAACTCGACCCACTAAAAAAATCATTACACCCCCGCTAATCGCATAAACCTGCCCCGGTCCGGATTTAACGCGATCCAGATTGGCACGGCACACGTATACGGCCCGACAGTAATTAGCGCAGTAACGCAGCCGAGTGCAACTGCAATTATCGCACTGATTCCTAATGACGACGGCTTTAATTCAATTGTCGGCGGCGTTCGGCGCCGTTATTCGATTTGGCCGTTATTCGTTTAGTGTTGTTCGCGCGTCGCGTTCCGCGCGCTTTTTTCCGCGCCATTTTTCCTTTTTGCGCGCCCGGCCGTTGCCGCCAATAACCGAGGGCGTAAATTCGGATTAAGGTCGCTTTTTATAAGCCTCGGAGGGGTTCTCAAAGTTTGGGTGAGGATCGGTTTCGATTTTTTTTGAAGAAACGCCAAACCCTCCAAAACTGTAATACTCTCCGAAAACACTCGTTTTTGGAGAGTATTGGTGTGTAAATTAATGTACGAGTTTTGGAAAGACTATGGTGTTACTATTTCTATTAATTTTACTATAAGTATTATATATTACTACTAGCTGAACCCGGAACCTAGCTGTATTATAACAGCTTGATATGATTCTATGTTTCTATGAATTGCGTAACCAAGGCAACTTAATTCATCAAACGACAGATCTTCGACTCTTGGTACTGTTTTTTTTTTTTATGATACAAAAACCTTCTCGACAAAATAATAATACATATACATGCCAATTTTCATAGTAATTAGTCGAACGGTGTTGAAGTGAAAAGACTTCTAACAAATATACAGACATCCATTTTTATATATATGTAGATTATTTGGGAAAACCTTTTATGCCACAGGGGTATACTACTGTGTAAATTAAGTAATGAGACTGGCAACGTCGCGTTGGATCTGGCAACGTTGGAGGCGCTGGGCTTGG
>JAOXNN020000021.1:9651218-9683743 GCA_028571205.2 Hydropsyche betteni
ATATAGAATTGTAATTTTATTTGGATAAAAAAATTTAAAAAAATCAGTCTCATTACTTAATTTACAGAGTAGTATTTGTGTTTATATGTATACTTTTGTTTATATAAATAGGTTGAGTAAATAAATAAATATGATATCAAATTGATGATCTATCACAATTATATTATATCATTTCGTAAGGAAACATAGTAAAAATCATGATATTAAAATTAAAGAAATAACACATTTTTGCCATAATATAGGTATATCTCGTGAAATTTAGATTAAAAGAAGTTGATTTCACATAAATTTTCAGATGCTTTAATTTTGTGTATGAAATGGTATATGCACGTTATTTTTATGAGTCTTCACATAAAAGTGCACCATAAACTACTAGGTAGTTGAAAATAAAGATCATAAAAATAATATAAAAATGTATATTTGGAAAATATATGATAGAAAATCACACATCGTTATTTACTATTTACGTTCAAAACAATTATATGAATATAATATATAATATATACGACATGTATTATTAGTAATTAATGAAACTCGAATAAAATATTCCCTATGAAAATATTCTAAAGCTTATATTGAAAATTCTCACTTTAATCAAAATGTAATTAATTCGTTAATACGCAATTAAAGGGAACGCTTTTGAATGATGACGTTCGCGCATTCAACCCAAACGACGTCTAAAACTCTCGCAACTGACGTTTAACGAAATATTGAAAACGTTAGTTGGAAAACTGATAACTTTATCGATTAACGGGCCAAGCCAAAAGACGAAAAAATAATGTACATTCGCTTTTGTTCGATGACCGCTTCGGTGCATTTGACGTGCGCGGAAATTAAATTCCTTTTTGTCGGAACACTCGTTAAACACAAGCGAAAGGATTATTTTGTACGTGCCGCCGGTTCTGAGGTGGAGTTTCGACATTATTCATATTATATTATAGAGTAGATTAAATGTCGTTTTTTTTTTAATTAAAGTTTTTTGTTTGGAGTGTAGTTCGGCCGTGTTTTATAATTTGTTACGATCGATTGTCGAAATTTGTTCGTGTTAATGTTCGAGGTGATTTTGATGTTTATGAAGATGGTGAAAATTGTGTTAAATTAGAACTGTCAATTATATAGTTTGATGATTTCGTTAGGGTGAGTAACTAATTGTATATTGATTCCCGTAGATGATTACTATTCATATAATTAAAGGGCTTCCAATACTGTTATTATGATCAATTTATTGTTCAATATTAACTGGTTTTGACTTTCAAAATATTATTTAATTGAATTGAAAATTTTTAAAGTTAAGAATATATTTTAATGAAATCTATAATAGATTTTATTTGAATTAGAAATATCAAATTTAAGATTTATAGTACGATCATTACCATATAAAACAATAGACCTGATAAATATCTCACTATAAATTGATCAAATTCAATAACAAACCATACAAGTTAAAAAAACACACTACATAAACACAATTTCATATAAAAACAAACCGCCCCATGAATACGATGCGATTGTTTTCCCTTTTAAAGCATGACTTCAACACACTCTACAACGACGAATAGTCCACTACGAACAATTTTCAATCAAAATTTCCAAAACACAACCAACCTATAAACACCGCCCAAATCCTTTTTCCTTTTCAACAATCAACTAAAATTATATTATAAGCCATTTTGTGATACGATTCATTTCATATACTTATTAAAACATAGAATACTTCAAATATTTTTGCAACGATCTCAGATCATCAGCAATATGATCATTCATCGAAATATCGATTACACCATAACATCATCGATCAATACAAATCAGTGCATTCGACAACACTGAATCCAATTCATTTAAACTTTTATCCAAACTCCCTACCGATCCACCCCCAAAATCCAACCCACCCCTCGCACCCAAACGAACCACCCCACGAATACGACTCGATTGTCTTTCCCCTTTTAAGGCTCGACTATCACCCTCGCCAATAATGCAATATTTACCTCAGTCGCATTCGACAGCCCCGTCGCTTAATGGCAAATCCTTCATTCACACTGGCACACGCAACGAACCCATTCTACTTCCCCGTTTATCCCGATACGCTAACCTTCCCCTGTATATTATATATGTCCTGATAATTTATATCGCCTCGGGCAATATGTCCCGGCTCGAGCGGATGCCGACGTGTGATATGTGCGCGAGTGGTTCAGGTTCAAAATTCGTTATTTGGCTTTCGATCGTTTGTTTGGTTAATTATTCAAGATTTGGATGGAGTGTGTTATTTGCTCTCGATTTATAATACGGGAAGTATTGATGGATGTGTGTTTAGTGTCGGTGTTATTCGGAGGTTGCATTGTTTGTGTTGTTATATATAGGTATTCCGGTTGTTTTGGCAAAAATTTGATTTGAGTTGTCTATTGATTGGGTTGTCTGTATTTGATTTGATTTGGATGTTGGTTTTTTTTTTAATATGGTGATTTTTTATTTTTTATATATGAAACCTTTTATATACTATTGTGTATGCATTCCGAGAAGAACACAGTAACTTATAATTAGTTAGATATTGAAATCATCCTTGTGAAATTAGTTCACTCTCTCGCGAGTTTAATAGAGCTTTACTTCAGATTTATTTAACATGTCTAGGTTTTCGTTTATATTATATAATATATTATGAAAGAAAATTACTGACCGATTTTTTTACTATAGATTATATTGGAAAATTTTCGGTCGTAAACGCATTATAAAATTTTATTTTTAATTTTATTGTAAAATATTCTGATATTTAAAATTTATTTGGTATTCACGAAATTCAAATACGGATTATGTTTAAAAAAAATTGAAAGAATAATTTAAAAATGTATTATTCATAAAAAGCACATAGTTCTTCGAAATAAATTGATTTCAACTAATTTTTTTAATTTTTTTTTTAAATTTCGCAATTCTCTCCAACATCACAACAATTGAATAAATTAAAAAGAACAAACTACGCCACAAAACATGCGAAATTGCGAGTTTTGACATGAAACCCCCACATATAATAATACTGTATCCCCTCCGGGCACGAATGCGAATAAAAGTAAATCCAGACACCTGCATTTGAAATTTCAAATGCAGTAATGTACGTACACGATGTCCCATAGATACGCGAGCAGCGCATATATTATATTACGTGTGTATTGAAAATGTTCGCACGGATGCGGCTTACCATCTTATTGAGTTACGCTCATTGTGCTGAATCGCGATATTCAGGAAATATCATTTTCTGGATGTGCGAGTGTGCTGAAGTGATTTCGTGATATGTGCGGATTTTATAATGCAAATTTTGTGGTTTTCGCTCTTTTGGATTTGGTTTTTTGTCGAATGTGAAGGTGGCGTTTTTTGTCTTTTTTTTTGTTAGATTTTTTTATATGAGCTGAATGTTGGTTTTTATTTTATTGCTGAAGAAACTTTCAGTTTTATAAAAGTATAGATTGTCAATGTGAGTGATGCGATCTTCAATTAGGTTTTTTTTACTGGGCTTTTTAAATGTGAATAGTTTTTGGAAATATTTTTAACATATATCGCTATCAATGACGCCAAATAATTGACGTTCAAAAATGTATTATTTTCAAGTTGCATATAATTATAACGTTTTTTTTTAATCAATCTACTTAAAAGCGCTAGTTTCTAATAATAATAAAAGTTAAGCAACATTTTTTTATTATATATCAGCAGACATGATCTGAATATTATCAATATTCAACTATTCACGAATATTTCCAACATTAAATAATTGTATAAAATAGTTGAATATTTTATTATTATAATATTTCAAAAAGCCTTTGATGGTTGCATTTCATAATATTATTGTTTGTGTTGTACTGCAACTTTGATAAAGGTAATTCTTTGAATAGATGTTGCAATATCTATTATTCATCAGAATAAGATTTTCTATGAATTTAATATCAGTATATTCTTATCATAAAATTGATTTTAATAAATGTATATTATTTTATCTAGCACATTCTAAATATTATAAAATCGAACGATATTCTAAAATGAAATTTACAAGAATTATAATTTTAAATCGAAATATCAGCTTTCTATTATATACACGTTCAATTTATTTTCGTCTGAACAAAGATTTTGTTTCAACACAAAAATAAACATATCCATTTCCAATTCACTATAAAATATCCAAAATACAATCGCATTTGATTGCCACATTTTTTATCGCCATAAACACAACGAATACTAAAAAAAACCACTATTGACTTACAGTCGTATAAAAATTTCAGCAATTCACACCAAAATCCTATTATGGCCCGCAGATTGGCAAAATAGCATTTTTTTTTCATTCACGCACTGCCAATCCGCCATTGTTTACCAACACGAAATGAAATTTGACGCATTTGCACTAAAAGCGTTGTACACAAAACGCATTGGAACGGTACAAAAACGCATAAAGGCGACAACGAGTGGGGAAAACGAATCGAACAAAGGCCATATATAGATTCGAGGGCTGGAACTAAGTAGTAACCCCTAATATGGTCTAACCTGAACGTAGTGCTAGAGTAACTCCACCCACCTAGTGTGTTGGGGGATTTGGCTTCGAAAGTTTCATTCTATTTAGTTAATATCATGGGATTATTATTATTTTTCGAATTGACAAAATAAATGTTTGATTTTTTTGATCTTTATTATTGAAGTTGGTCGAAATTGTATCAGGTCAGTATCGAAATCAGGAGTAAAAAAGTCGATCATTTTTCCAATGTGCAAAAATATTACGAAAATTTCAGTATGAAAGATTTCCAAAATTATAGTTTACTTATTTTAGAACTACGAGCAGATTTCAAAGATTGAAAGAGTGGCTTATTATTTTTTACAAAATATTGCATTGGCCCGCGACAATCCGTAAATATTTGAATCCGGCCCGCCATCTGAAATAATTTCCCACCCCTGATCTAGATGAATGATCGAAAAAAATCAATGTCCAATGTCAAGGGATGTTTTCATATTTCCGATCGGACGACTTTTAAAGTCATTTTTTTTCCAAATAAAGGAAAATATATGAAAATTATAACAGCATTAAAAAAACATTTATCGACAAAACAAAATTGACTGTTAAATCTTTCTACTTGACAATTATAATAAAAAAAATATACTTCAAAAATTAAAATTGTAGAATAATTTTATAATTAAAATAATAAAATTTTACACAACTACGTGCAATTTTAACTTATTTTGATAAAATCACATTACAATGAAGATTTCCATAACTATAATTTCTCATAAATAGCAACTTTTGAACCTAAACACCTCATACAATAAGAGAATCGAACTATTGCATTTACGCCCCGAGTTCCGTACGTAGTAATGCAATTTAATGCATTTTTTATTGCGCTCGCCCTGCGGCTTTGATAGGGCGCAAGAAAATGGCATTTCCCCTAAGGGCATATTTTAGGGCACGATTTTGATCGACAACCGGATTACGACTTTTAAATATTATATTCGACTGGCTAATTTCGGTACATACGAAATTCAATGGCGCGTGCATGTGACAATTTTATTATGAGCTTATTTTGTTTGGCGTTTTTTCGCTTAATGGTATAGGATTTGTGTTCTGAACGATTCGTATTGAAGGAGGGGTTGTATACGTGTTTTATTGAAGGATTTTTTTTTCAATGTGGAAAAATTGATTGTATCAGTGTTGGTATATTGAAATGTCAATTGGATCGACTATTATGACAAATTTTTAATATAAACATTATAAGCCAGATTGTAAAAATATTTGAATGTCTCATATGGTGCTAAATCTACTACGAAATTTCATATTTGAACAAGGCAATATAAAGATATCTTCGTAAAATGAGATCAGATTGAAAAATTGTGACGCACATAAAATGGTCCATGTATGAAAAAAATATCGATACAGTTTATTATAGATATACCCGATTTTCCAAGAAATAAAATATACTAGATGCATCCATGTGTAATATTCAATTTCGAAAAACTCCAATTTATGATTCCACTAAACTAATTATTTTTATAATCGATTCAACATTACAAAATTTTTATGATCCATCCAATTGTATAACCATTTCAATAGAATTGAGTTAGTCAAAAAATCGTTTTTGATGACGTTTCATTTTTATGTATGCACACGAAAAAAGTCGTTGTTTTATTGTCGTTCTTCGGCATAATACATATTTAATAACAATTTTCTATTAATATTCTGTTCAAATACGAAAAAAAAATGTACGTCATATTGAAATTTATTTCGAACGTGTCAAGCGCGTTTATGAAATTTTCAGCAGACCTCTATTTTTTCTTACCTAAAAGACATACGCGTATTTTCAGCTTTCAGAATACACCGGCAAAAAGCAAAGTCCCCGGGGTTGCCAGACGGCTGAAGCTAAACGGCGCGCGATCCTCCCGAGCGTAAAGAGCGTAATAAGTGTGGCAACACATTCCCCGCACTCGGGTAAATACGCCATATACTACTAGGGCTGTAGATTCGAATGGAGCTATTTTCTGATAAAAATTGGATTGAAGTTCTTGAGTTTTTTTTTATAAATACGGTTAATTGATGTTTGCTTGAGTTGATGAATCCATGTTTGTTGATTTGTGATTTTGATTTTTTTTTTCGTGATTCGTCATTTGTGGTTTATATAAGTTAATTACAAGTTTTTTTATATTAATTGGAAGTTCAGATGTGATAAATTAACGGTTGAATGAAAACTACACTTTGATCTAGTTAGACAACAGGTCTAGAAGCGATGAAAAGAATCTTTTAATAATTTTGAATAATAAAAACCAGCAACCTTTTAAAATCAGCATTATTGTTATGTCAGTGGAACGCGCACTAAAAATATCCTACTAAAAATATCATAGAAACCACACATTTGCGCTCATTCAGATACTAATTACATCTGATGTAGCACAATTTCATTAAGAAGGTCAAGAAATTCGAAAAAAATCGGTTATTTTTTTTTTTCATATTTTTAATTTTAGACCTTTTCTCGAAACTACCTTTTTTCACCTGGTTGACATGATATCTTAAGTTCTAATTAACCGATTTATTCAAAATTTTGGGAAAATTATCTTTGTATATCCCTCTATATCTGAAATTGTGGATTTTGAATAAAAACTTTTTTACTATCTTTAAAAAATTCGTAAAAGTCAAAAAAAAGAAGCCGAAAATTTTTGTATTTTTAAATAGTCACCATTATGCAAAAAAAAAAAAATTTCCATAATCCGGGCTACAGCGACGATATTCGAAGACGGCGATAAAACCTTGAACCACCCACCATTCCCAACCTCAAAATAGCCACAAACATACAAATAATCCCATCCGTCCTATTAAGTACACCCACGCGTCAAATCGCTAGTTTTGACTCGAAACCCCCGCAGCATATATAATACGTTCGACACACGGGGTATGTTTACGCCATTTTTGCCCGGAGCCTTGTGTCAAATTGACAAACAGATTGACGTTGTACGTAGGAAATCCATTTCCGTCAGTGGCGGGGCGTGCAAGTGACACGCCATCGTGTCTAGGCGCGCATGTGCAACTCTAGGCAAATTTGTCACATATGTGTAAACTTGGCGTGATCGTGTGCGCATTTTGATGTATTTTTTGTGTGTGTGTGTTTTTTTATTAGAGATGCTCCAGCCGCTTGGTGGATGCAAAGATGATGTTATGTTTTGGTAGTCTGTCTATGGTTACTGCGAGAGAAAACTATAGGGGTCAACATTCGATTCTATAATATGAATTCACTTTTAGTGCACTTTCATGTCACCTCTGTTTATGTAACTATGTTGATAGTGCTGATTTTGTTTATTTCAAAAACCACCTTTTGGACGTTTTATATATAATATATTTGCCGAGAAAGTCAGACTGTTCCCATTGAATTTTTTTTTATCTAAGCTTACTAGTAAGTAATCCTTCGCTGTAGCTTTAATAAAAGTGAAATCTAGATTTAGCTCCCAATAAATGAGAATGGCGTCTGTAGTTTCACTTATTCTTAGTAGTTCGGGGAATAAAGACAAAGCCTTATCTAGATTTTAATATGAATCTTGATATTGTAGTTTTTATAGAATTAAAAAAAAAAACTCCGTATCGATTTGGGATTAGTATACAATTGTAAGAGGGGGTTTTAAAGGTTACCAAAAATGGTTTTTCATGAATATCTTCTAAAAAAATTTTGTGGCTCAAAAAATTCCTTAACATAAAAAATATAATGTTTATTCGTAAGAGTAACTGTTTTGGGGATATTTTGATACTTCCTTCTATTTTGTATGCGGCCTTCAGCAATACGTAATAAATAAATACAGTGTCCCTGTATAAGTATTAAAATATACATAAATGTGATTTCAATAATTTTACTTTGCATTGTTAAGATATTTACTAGAATCTAGTTACACCACAGCAAAACGAAACGCATATTATTCTCTAATAGGATCATTTATAAAAAGATAATATTTACCATCGATTCGATTTAACGATATCACATAACCTTACTCGCTAATTACTTACTCAAAATTGCTTTGAAACTAAACTGTTACATTGCGAATATGCTTGTACGAAATGTACATACCACAACCGACCAAACGATCGATCTTTACATCGTATAATACTCAATCGAATACGCATATTCTATTAGCAGGTGTGCATAATCAATCAATAGATTGCAAGGTTATTCAAGCAGTCTACTGCAGATTGTTGTGGTTGCCTAAAACACTTCTATTGAGTACGTATACTAGTACATGCGAGCAATTACTAAACAGGTACATAAATTGGTTCATATACCTATTGTTCGAACGTTGAATTATCGTGAGTTTGTTAGAGGATAAGTTTCGGGTTTAATTTGTGATCCGTGAATTGCATTGTAGTATCGCCTATCTGTAAAATCAAAATCATTACTATATTTCGTAGACTTCAATTAACGATTTTCATTTTGATTTTAACTAAACATAAATTTTACACTGTTCTTTCATTTATAGAGTTTTTTTTATTTGAAAATCGAAGGACTCGGAAAAAATTATTTCATTATCAGAAAAGTGAGATTTTTTATCAAATAGGGGACTCGTTCTATGTGAAATTAATTTTTAGTATACGAAAAATGAATTATAGCAGCTTTGTTATACATTAATTCTTATTTCCATACAAATCAAGTTGCATAATGCTTCATATTGCTTAACATCGTTTTTGATACGTATGATTTATGTTTGACACATGAATTGCATTTCTTTACGACCCTCATGTTAGGGATTAAATTAATCGAAATTTTCATGCATATTAATTTGAATGTATTAGATCATGTATCATATACCAAAGTAATTTTCTAACATATAAATAATTGTTTTCTCATCTCAAAGCTATTATATTTAATTTCGAAAAAAAATGCCTTGTTCACAAATCCGCCAACATTTTTCCAGGAAAAACTTAATGCTATTTTCGGAATGATAATTTTTTCGCACGAACAAAGCGACGAAATCTTATATCAAATCTTTCACAAGCTTCTTAGGAATATTATTGAAAGCACTTGAACGTCTTATACGATTTCTTTTAGATCCAAATACGGGGTCCAATTATTTTCGCTTTTTTTTCTAATGTTCGCATTTCGTATTTTCACAACAATTTAAATGTATGAAAATAACCTGAAATATTCTACAACAACACGGTCTCGCGATTTTTATTATATTGAACTCTATAAGAGTTGTTTCTTGTTCGACAATGGTTTTTTTTTTTATCGCGAATAGCCAAATCAGCGAAAAAGTGCGCCATAACAATATTCAGCGAGTTTGCAAAAACTTCACCGCTACAACTTCTAAACTTTAACCGAAAAGGAGGAAAATATACATATTTTTTATTATTATGTTTCATATTTCACGTATAATATTCAAATAAAATATCACCTTATAGTCCTTCCTTACCCGTTTTTTACGCAATAAAATTACAAATAGTTTACAAACTTCAGGTTAATTTCATTCTAAGAACATTTGTATATTTATTTCTAGAATTAGTATATCATGCGTATTTCAATAAAAGGAAATTAAAAAATTTCCTCATTTTCAAAAATATATGAAGATTAATTGTTATCCTCATTTTTTGGCATAGGCCTAAGTCCCCTATATATGATAGCGTATTTCAGTGTGTTCGTCTATCTGTGTATCTGTTCGATGACACTCGCGACTTTAAAATGACCGACCCGTCGATACGATCATTTTTTTAAATTAAAATTTTTTTTTGATCAATCGGATACTCCAGATAAAAGAGGTTCTACTGTATTTATATTTTGTTAATAAAATCTCATGATATTGATGAAGAGATTATTTGATGTATTCAAAAACAAGATATAAAAAAAGTAAAAACAATACGTATAACACAATTTAAAACAAGATAAACTAGATTCATCAAATTTTAACGAATTAAAAGGACTCTATATTAAAAAACTATTCAATCCATCCATTAAAAATTCACATCGAATTTCGAATATGAATCATGCGAAACATTCCGAAAGATTTAATTTAAAAGCTCCCCCATTAAAAAAAAACATCCACTCATAAATTTTAATAACACGATCAATCACGCGCCAACAACATCTTCATCCACACAATCCCGTCTTTTCAATTTCCATAATGGCCATAAGGGGGTTAAGCGACGAATGCAGGTGGCATGCGAGCGATTAACTCGCAGCCCATGGGGTTCGAATCCCATGAGCGTGTCCCGCCCGTTTTCGCACCATTGTTCGATCGGCGGTCGTGTCGCCGAAATTGCATTCGGCGAAAAGTGCATTCGGCGAAAAGTGCATTCGGCGAAAAGTGCATTCGGCGATCCGGTGTGTAATCGCGTCATTTCGGCGTCACGCGTGGTGTTTTCGGGTGATTAATTCGGCGAGGTGATAAGTGATCGGTGCTTTGGGGGTCGGTGTTGTTGTATCGGGCTGATTTATTTAGTGGATTGGTGCATTTCAATCGTTTCGGGATTGTTGCGAGATAAGTGTGCCTTCCGGATGATTGGGAACGCAGTTCCGTAATTTCGCCTGGACGTTTCGGGTTGTGGATACATTCGGGTGCATGTAACAAGCTAAATTATGGTATTCTTTATAGGTTTTAAATATATGTTATTATAGTTTTTACACTTCGAATTCAAATTTTTAATCTTCAAACTCAATTACAAGAACGTGTAATATTATTAAGATTGTTGTCATAGTAATCAATGAAATTCATTACTATGTATTCTTGTTGAATTTAAAATGTAAAAACTGTATCTAGATGTCTTTAAAATTAGTTTAGGATTTTAAAATCTTGGGTAGTCGATTAATTTTTTTTATAATTTTATATATTCTATATTATTGTGTAAATAATAAAAAAATCATAAATCAAAAAGAATAAAAAACACGGAATTTTATTTTAAAATCGTAATAAGTTTATCGTTCATTATTTAAAAAAATAATAATTTAACTTGGCGCACTTTCAATGTTAGTGGAACGGATGTCCATATGAGCACAGAATTATTATCTAGACTTTTAAATAGGAATTTTATTATTAAAATATATATTTCACTTTCTTCCCATTCATCGACTGAAATAAGTTAATTTATTCATTTAAAGGTTATTTTAGTGATCTGCCTAATTTAATCACAACAATATCTGTTAAATATCTTTGAAAAAAGACCGTGTCATTCCAACTACAAAATTTGCGTGTCCATATGAACATCAGTGACGCCAATGGGTTAATCGAATATTAATATCTCCGGATCAGAGAATGATCATTAATGAGCCGACGAATAATAAAATGTAAACGTAATCGTCTGGAATTAAACCAACAGTTTTCACAAATAGACTTTCAAAATTAAACTCCACAATTTCTTCCCCTTTGTCCAACAATAAAATTTCTGCATACAATAAAAACGGAAACTTCTAAAAAAATTTTTGCACAATTCAAATTTTCAAACCTCTAACCGACTTCCAAGATATCCTACATCAACCAACAACCATAAAAACACACAATCAACCCGAAAAAATCACACAACTTCAAAGAACCACACCACCACCACAGCAACACACACACAACCGAAACTTTACACGAGCATTATTCATCCCAGACACTTTCTCGGGGGAGAATCGCGATCGGCGGTGATCGACGACTCGGTTTCCTAGGTGCTACAAACACGGAAACGCTTTTCCGTTTTTCCGATGCGACGGTAACGAGGTCTCGGAACACCCGGTGGCTGTGCGCGCACACGTGTCGGATCACGCGACTCGACAATGTGTCGCACTTACACTTTGCACGTTTTGCCTTTTTCAGAGGTGCAGGGTAGGGTTGTCGTTTGAAATTTATGATTTGGTTTTGTGAAGTTTGAGCGGTCGAATCGTTATTGTTTTATGTGTTTCGCTGTTCGTGAATGAAGATTTTTCTACGAATTATTTTTCTATTTTGATTTTATTCAAATCACTTCATATGTTTTGGTTTCGTTCGTTCGCTTTTAGTTGTTTTCTTATGTTGTATACCCAAGTTGATTTTTCCAGAGACTGTCGGGTAAAAAAATATATGGAGAACATATAAAAATTCGAGATTGATTCGATATATTTAGATGTTACTTCTATCCAAATGTACTTCGCGAAAAATGTGTAAAGTGGAATAGTTTCGGCATATGAAATCATCAAAACTTTAATTATATATTGGGTTAGTCCGGAACTTACCATTGTGGTATAATAATACTTTTTCAATCGTTTTAAAGTGAAAAAAATAAACTGTTATTTTTTGAGTCGAGTTATTTTGAAACAGTGTAAAAAAATTTTTGGACGTATTTTAAATACTGTTTCAATACTCCAAGCATCCATTTTCCATCGTTTCATTTCACTACAAATTCAACCCACTATAATTTCATTTTTTTTTAAATATACATATATGCAGTATGTAATATAATTCGGTACGAAGTTGGTTCTTGGATAAGGTATTATATAATATATAGCCTAGTTCCCTAACATTTGATGGGGAAACCTTGTTCTGCAGTGGATAACTAACCGGTCGATATTGATGATGATAATGATTATGTAATATAATGTTTATTACTTGTATAATATATTCATTTAATATCGTTTATTCGATCGGCTTAATTATTTAGACGCATATACACGTATGTATACATAAATATAAATTTTAAATAATATATAACATAATTTTATATATGTGTATCAGATGTACATATATTGTGACAACAATAATACATACAACTCGACAATGTGTCACACTTCCACTTTGCACGTAACTGTAACATCTTTACCTTTCATATAGTGCACGTTAGGGTTTGGAAACAAATTTTGCATCTATTTATTAAATAAAATATCAGAACATATTTAAAAAAGACGGTTACACTGTTTTGAAAAAAAAACAACGTGTTTTTCATTGAAATTTATATATCTTAAATCATAATGTACATAAATGATGACATTTACGCTTCATATGTATTCGATGATATTTTTTAGTGTTATGCGTGAAATTTTATATAAATTTAATTATAAGATGCACTTACCCTTCACATACTCTTTCGCGTTGTTTAGTGAAATATGTTATTGGTATGTGAATATAGGTCAGAAAAATAGGGCATTTTGTGAAAATTGAAAAACCGACATTACTGTAAACAGGTGTCGAAAAATATATTGTAATAATGTGATGTACTTATTGCAATAACCAAACTATGAAGTACACTTAAAATACGCAGTAAGGACATAAAATTTAAACATATTAAATTTCACAGCTTATAATAAATATAACATATACTCAACCAAAAGATATTTATAATCTTATTTTCAACGCTATCTAAATATAATAAATTTCTTTTCCCTCATAATATTTCGCTTGTTTTTCCAACATATAAAACGAAAAGAACATCTATCATAATTTTCATATAATTCTCAAACACATTCATCCCGTATCAATTTTCAGACACGTGCCGAACCCAATGAAGTGTGGGCCGTACAGTGCGGCCCAGATTCGAATGCACAACGACGACCGCAAAAATCGAACACGTTTTTGAATAATTGCGTCGTAATCGGGGCGTAAATTGACAGTACAATTAGCGAAAACGAGCCATGACCACAAAAACAACCTGAATATTAAATTTTGAATCAATTCGCGCCGACCGAACGTACCGTGCGTTTCAAAAATTCATGTAAAATGCATCGGATTGCTTTTGTGTGCGGTTTTCTTTTTTTTATTCGTTTCGTGTGATTCGATAATGTTTTATGCGGTTTTGAGTAACTGATTGTAGTATTGTTTCTATTAATTGTCGATTTTTATCACAATACGGAGTAAATTTCGTTTGTTGGATGGTGTACGAAAAATATAATTTGAATGGAAAATTTTCAGAAATTATTATACTATTCAAAATGAATCATTTTTACGTAAAATTTACTCTCAGTTCTTATCAAATTTATTTTGTTGTTACAATTTATGGATATATGTTGAAATATCGAAATATATAATTATTTTTTCCGTGTATCTTTTAATAGTTCATATTCGTCATTTTGATATTTTCGAGTCGTATAAAAAGTCGTGAATATGCGTAGCAACTTTTCGAGTGCATTCAATTTATTTGACGATGCAATTTATGCACTTTTCATTATTATATTTTCATTGTTGCTTTTGCGGAGCGGAAACAAAACGCGCGCAATATTTGTTTTGCAATTAAAACTCTGGTTTCTCTCGCCCCGTATAACAAATGACTCTTCGCAATTGCAATTTTGAGTGCTTTGTTTATTTATTATTTTTTTTCATCGGTTTTATTTATTGCTTGCCTTTTGTTTTGACTATTTTTTCACGAACATTTTTGTCCGGTTTGTTTTTGAGGCCGGCGATGGTTTTCAATTTTTGTTATAATAAATCGAACGATTCGGTTTCCATTAGCTGGTATCGGTTTTTCCATAATGAAAAAAATTGTACACAATGTTTATTTATGAAATTGATTTTTTTTGAAGTTTTCCCATTTTATTTCGAACAAACTTTGCGACTTGTGAAAACAATTTTTATTTTTACCTGACTCGGTAGTTTTTAATTTACATTTTTGGCAAAACGTAAAAATACTGGTTCATAAAAAATCATTTTATTAAATATAATTATTTATAATTCAATTCTTAGTAAATAATAGACAAATGAAATATGATTTTTATACAAAAGCCGTTCATGAAAGTATATTACAGATTCATGATTTTTTTTTAATGAATGATATAATAAAAAAATAACCTAAACAATATAGTAATATTAGATTAAACTTTAATTGCCGACGATTTCATATAATATTCGGCATATAAAAATTGATATTTTGATTACGATTCATTTATAAATATTACATTTTTTTCATCATAAATATATCAAAAATACATATTAATCAAACCAATTCATTCAAAAATATAATTAAGTTTTATAAACAAAATAATTAGTTTAATTATTCAATCATAAATAACTCATGGTTTTGCTCTATTAAAAAGTAGATACATTGTCCTTTCAACAACTACAAATTGTCAATTAAGCAATTAAAGTGTTAAAAAGATTTCTCTTGATAAATTTGTTAAAATTATGACTAGATGTTGAAAATTTAATACACATATAAAATAGATTATCAAAAACTTTTTCATTGACACTTCATCTGGTCTCTCAAACAATCACAAATTTTCTGGTCGAGGAAGTGCATGCTGTGGAGGTTGTGGTATAAAAGGTTCATCATCTTCATAACTATCATCAGTGCCTGTTAAAAGCTGAAGATATTTGAAAGACCTAGATTGTATAGGACAACTTCTCATTACTGGTCTTCTGGGTTGAAAACTGAGAGTTCCATATTCCCTAAAATAAAATAAAAATCATTTATAAATAATCACGAAAATATTAATAAATTTAATGAGTGATTGTTTTTTAGTACCTAGGTATCGCTGTCATGTAATTGTACATAGAGTTTTGTGGTCCTCCGTGTGTGAAAGGACTGTTTCTCGATTGAGGTGTGGGAGTTCTAGGTTCCGGTGAAAATGCAGCACTCGAATCTGAAGACGATTCCCATGGATATACATATCCATTTGGAGGTAATGTTGCTGATTTAAATGGTGGTTGATTCACTACTTCGACTGTTATTTCTGGAGTCTTGCGTACTTCTGAATTAATTGTGCCCAAACGATCCGAAGAACTCTTTGCGCTATCTGTAGTATTTTGCTTTGGAGACAACAGTTTTTTCCATTCTGGTACATCTGGAAGGCTACTTTGACTAGATAATTCCGCACTTCGTTCTTTCCATGATTTTGGCCTAAGAGTTTGGCTCCATGTGGGAGGAGGTGGTGACATTTTTGGTTTTTCTTGGAAACCCATCGGCCTGTATTGATTGGGGTTTGGTTTCCATGTTGGTTCTATGACTTCTTCAAGATTGATTTCTTTGATCGGTAGAACTTTGGCACCTCTTGCTTGCGAAAGTTCACGCAATTCTCTTCTCCATGGTGGTTCATCGTTTGCTTTACAAACTATATCATCTTCTTTAGCTTCTGCCTTTTGTATAGCGATATCTCTTAGTTCTTTTTTCCAAGCAGGCTCTGTATCATCCTTTAAAAATGCTTTGATTGGAGATGGCGTGCTCTCTCTATTATTCCACAAGTCTTTTTTCCAGAAATCATTCGTATTCGGTTTGAACGGTGAAGGAGCTCTGAAATCTTCTTTCAATTTGCTCACTCTCTTCCAGGCAGGTTCGAAAGGTTTATTTTCTTCTTTTTGGTCATTTTGTTCAGATTTCCATGGAGGCAAAATTTCTATTTTAGGTGGTTCTTTTATCAATTCCTCTTTTTGTTTCGTATCAATCCTATCTATTAATGATATTTTTGGTGGAATTCCAGTCAATATGCTAAATACGTCTTCTTCTCTTTTTGGTTCATCGAAAACTGGGCTTTCACTTAAGAAGGAAAATCGTTTCGGACACATATCTAGACTAGGTAATTTATCAAGATCATCACTAAGCCCTTTGATTATTTCTAAACTTTTCCTGTATGGGCTAGGTGTTCTTTCTTCTACGAAATTTCTATCTGCTTGTTTTTGTCTCAATACTGTTTCTGTCATGTAAATTTTTGGATCATCGATACTTTTTTCTAAAGTTTTTTCTGTATTATTATTTTCTTTGGGTGTAAATAAATTAGTTTTCTCTTCTGTAAATTTATTTCCGTTTAATTCATCAGCGCAATTATTATCTAAAGTATTTTGTTCTTCTATCATTTTTTCAACTGATTTTTCTAAAGCAGATATTTTATCTTTAGAATCAGATTCTGAAAGTTTTTCTAAAAATGAACTGTTTTGTCCGAAGATTTTGTCTGAAGACTTTTCTATAATAGGAGTACTTTCTTTGGTAGCTCTTCCTAATAATTTTTCTACAAATGGACTTTGTTGCCTTACGATGTTTTCTTTAGCTTTTTCTACAGATGGACTCTTTTGTCTAATATTATTTCCTATTATTTTTTCGAAAAATGGGCTATGTTGTTTTACAATATGTTCTGCTACCTTTTCCACAAATGGGCTTTTTTGTCTAACCCTGTTTTCTTTAATTTTTTCGACAAACGGACTTGATTCTTTCGAAGCTCTGCCGAATATTTTTTCCATAAATGGACTTTGTTGTCTAACATTATTATCTCTATTTTTTTCAACAAACGGACTAGATTCTTTCGAAGTCCTTCCAAATATTTTTTCTATAAATGGACTTTGCTGTCTTTGTTCTTTTTCTATAAGTGGACTAGATTCTTTTGAAGCGCTTCCTAATATTTTTTCCACAAATGGACTTTGTTGTCTAAATATATTATCCACTGGTTTTGTTATAACTGGACTGCTTTCTTTTAAATTTCGTTCTATTTTTTTTTCTATTACAGGACTCTGTTCATTTGATATGACTTTTTCCTCTTTATCTACAGACGCACGCTTGTCTATTATTTTTTCCTCACATTTTAATATTTCAGGCAGTTTATTTTCATTTGTAGTTTCTTTAACTGGCTCAGAAACTTTGATAGGCTGTCGCAATATTTCATATTCTATAAATTCCTCTTCTTCATCGTCATCATCTTCAGTAGATTTATTATCTTCCGCGAATGGTTCTGCGGACTGTGCATCGTCTTTATTTTCATATTCGAAAGAATCAGTTGTAGCTTCACTTATATTTTCAGACACAGAATTCTCAATTTTCAATAAATTTCTATCTTCTTCTTGAACATCAACATTCTTAAATTCGGCAACAGATTCTTTCGGCGGCGATATCCTAGGAATTTCTCGCTTAACTTCTTCCACCACTTCTTTTTTAGATTCGGCGCTTTTAACATTCTTGTCAGAAGCATCATTCACTTTATTATCCACTTTAATCGACGGAACGGCTTTTTCACATATATTCGAATTATTGTCAACCACGCTTCCGTTAACCGACTTTTTCTCAGTCTGCTTCTGAGGACTGAATTCCCTTTGCTCGACAGATTCAGACCTTCCATAAGGACCGCTAGTCCTTCTCAACAACTCTTTCGGATTAGCCGGTATTTGTATACATGGAAAAACAGCGACGGGCATATTGAAATAATGTAAAGCAGGCTTTACAGGTGGGGGAGTTTCAGAAGTAGGGGTGAAAGATGGCGGTTTCGGTTTTTCTTGGACACCGGGGCTCATGGCGTTTATCATGAGCCTTCTGGCCATTTTTTCAGACCTTATTTGAGACAGGTCCAATCCACCCGGCGTGTAAGTGAAGGGTTTCTTTTCTTTCATCATGGCATTCTGCACGCAAGCTGGAGGCTCTCGAGGAGACAATGGACCCTGAAAAATTGAGATGACTTCGTTTTATATGCGTGAAAATTGTATATTACGGAAAGATTCTCAAGCTTTATTTTCTTCTACTAAAAAAATACAAAAAATCTAAATATTTAAATAAATTTAGTATCAAAAGTTAAATTTGAATACATTAGAGTATCTTTAATTAATAATCTAATCATATTATTTTCAAAGTAACCATAGATTCGTTTGTAGTTTTTAAATATACAGAATGAAAAATCATTCTGAATATTATTTCTGTACCGATTCAAATTTTTCAATAGCTGGTTTGTTCAACGGTACAGAAATAAACCAGAATTCGATGATCGAAAAAATCAAATTTATGAATCATAAACTTCAAAAACGAAACGAGTTTTGAATCAAAAATGATTTCCATATTGAAAAAAGGTTCTAATTATACTTCGAGAGTCAGTGTACTCTAATATAATTTTGCTAGAGTAATTTTAGTAGAACATTGAACCTAGTTTTGTGTACTCGTCTCTGTCGGCAACTGCCTCTATATTTGAATGTGATGCAATATTAGACTGAGCGAATCACTCTGCACCAGTTTATTAATCTGGACGTTATGCTGGTACACTATGTTTTCAGATTGTATGAATAAATGATCAGCAAGATTGAAATTTATTTCGAGACGGGTTTCATACCGGGTGTTCGCATTTCCGTCGTATCAATTTCAATTGAGCTCATTTTCTTTTGAACTGTGTTTTCCATATGTCAGAAATACGATAAAACTTTCTTGATTAGAAAATTTTTCCATTAATACAGTTTACGAAGGAATTTTGTTTGAAGAATTAGGATTTACATGTAAATATTTGAAATGTATATAATATTCCGGTTTGCTTGAATTTAAAAATAATACTCACCGAATTTCTTAAATCGTTCGGTCCTGTTCTCGAGGGGCTAAAAACTGAGTGCGAATCCATCTGTAATTAAAAAAAATTATTTTAAGTAAATATTTGCGTTGAATAAATAATTTTACAATGAATGCTAATGATATTAAAATAATTTTATTATCATAATACATTTCTAGGTTAATTCCTTAATAATATTTAAATTTTAGCAATAAACCGAACTTGTACAGAAAATTCAATACGTGCACTTTAACACTTTTTATACAGTTATATGGACAAATTTAATACTTCAATATGAATGAAATTCAATTTTCATTTTAACACAAATTACATTTAACCGCCTCGTCTACTCTTTGTCGGTCGCAGCTAGTGCAGCAACATAAAGCACTATTTGGTTTTATTGCCAGGCGATAACGTAGGTTCACTTTAACTTTATTCCTTGTAAATCGAAAATTTAATATGCAAACATAATACAGTAAATTCCAAGAATTTACAGTTCTATATACTTGCTTAAAACAGATTCACTCAAGCAAATTAAACAATAGCAAAACGTTAACTTTTCTTTTGGATAAATCACTCGTTTCGAAATTATTCATGAACGATTTCACAAAATTTAATTCGAAAGCATAGTTATTCGCCGAATTTCAATATAATATGGGACAATAACAATAACAATATTCAAAAACGGATGTGTCAAAACGTAGCGGGTCCCGTTCGCAAGTTTGCGTCCATTGTTGCGAATTTTCTCTCATTCAAACGAGGACAATCGAACGTTATCGTTAACCGGTTGAGGTCCGTGAAAATCCTGTACTACTTACATGGGTGCCCAACAATTCGAGTGTGAACTAATAAACGATATCGAGATATCTATGATCGGAAACATTTTTGGAAAATACGTAAATTATATCTATAGTATTAGATCGTAACACTTGAACTGACTGATTTTTTTTGTAAGAAATAAAATGCTGTTATTTTTCAAATTTAAAAATTGATTGATCAAATAAGAACCAATTTACACCAAAAGTCTTTTGCCAGCGATTTGGTAACGAATATCTGTCGTATTTATAAAGCTATTATGTCAATGCATGGAATAACATAATATAATTAATATATGGAAATCTATATGAAGATTGAAGTGTGCTTGTTTATGGGATTGATATCGACTATAACTGACAGAAGATTTATACATTCAAATAGACACGCTGAAGATTATATATTATTCTAATTTTTATCATCATTTTACGTAGATATAAAGCTTTCATTGCAAAATTATTCATAAAAGAAAACATCCATTTAAACTTTAATCACAATCAAAAAATTTCAGTAACCGTTATCGAAAGGAAACCCACAATAATCGAAGCCCAAATTCATGAAAATTTATCATTATCCAACCGATTTTTCTCCACTATTTGACGAAGTTAAGTTTTATATACAATTATCAATACATTTCACTAAATTTGAAAACATTCAACATCCAACTCCACAAAAGCACATTCCGCCCAAGGAAAAACGTCGACCTCCCAACTTCATCATAAAACCGAACCTTACACAGCCTGCCCGCGATGAAACAAAATCCAAAAAAACATCAAGACACATCTCAATTCCACGCTCCGAAGCACAAAGATCGGCCACCCCTTTTCTCGCAGATGCAGACGCCGATAAGCCGACACTCCATACAATAACGGCTCTTCTAATTGTCCTCGTCGGCCATTAACGCGGCTTCCGGTAGACGCCATTGCCCGCAATCGGCCCAGTTGGGCCCAGTCGGGCCTACTTGGGCCCACTCGGGCCGCGCCCGGTTCAAATGGCCGACAGTTAAAATAACTTGCGCTCTCACTTCCCGGCGAAATCCCATGGGCCGTTCCGTTGCGGTGACTCTTGGGTATGTAGTCGAGGTTGGGTGGTTTTTTATTTTTTTGGGATCGTTTTTTGGAAGTTTGTTGTTATTATTTTTTGGTTTTTATGTGATTTTGATGTCGGGTGATCGTTTGTGTTTTTTTTTTATTGTAGTGATGATGGTTGTGAGTATGAAGATGTGAGTAAAAAATTGAATGGCGATGTAAAGTTTTATCAAAAATATTATAAATATAATTCGATTGAAGGTATTGTATAATATCAAATGATAAATTATCAAATATCAAATAACAAATCATTACTTTTTTTGGGAAACGTATAAAATTGCTGTACAATACAAAAAAGTAAACAGTAAAGCTTCAATTAGATCGCAAGTGTTCGGTGCGCATATTTTTTTGCATTTTAATGGGATCATGTTGTCAAAGCAAAATATATTATATTTATAAACCATTTTTTTCCACGAATCGAAATTGTTCGTTCTTGATGAAAAAAAGGCTTCGATTTTCGCAAAATTTTCACATAAATCAAAAATAGAATGGTTAATACGGCAATCGAATAATATCACAATATGAAGATAGTTTAAAATCTTCTCTCTTTAATAAATCTCTTCTGAAAACGTCAAGTACAAGCACGATCGAATCTCCGTTTTTTTTTTTTTGAATATTCATTTCTAATTTAAGCCCAAACGAACGGCTATGAACTTTCATTTTCGCAAACACAATACGACGAAGGTTGTCCGTTGTCAGTTCGTTGACCGTTTTTCTTTTCCTTACGCGCTGAATATAAAAAAAGAAATTGAATTCCTTTTGTGTATACGAAGTTTTCGTACAAAAGCGGGCCGATTGGAGCCGAATTTCTCCACTTTTCATTTTATTCTTTCATTTTAGTCATTCATTTTTTTCTTTTAGACTTTGTCCATGCAAAGGGGATACGGCCAGCGGTACCAGCGGTACAACCTTCGATAACTATTTGCGTATATTAAACAGGAAGAATCTCAAACTAGACCATTTTCCTTTCACCTTTTCAATTGTGATCAAAATTAGAATAATTGATATTTTATTCAGTAAAAATATCTACTTTTATATTTTCTAAATGAACCACACAGTTTATAATAAAAAAAACTCACCAGCCTATTATATTCATTCTATTTTTAATAGCGTCATTAAACTGTCCTAGTTAATTCTAACTATTGTGATATACAATTTTCTTTATACAAACTCATTTTGTTCAAACATATAAATAAAATATTGAAAATCAACGATTTAGACACAAATTTGAGTCCGTGGACCGACAGTTGAACACTCACAGGGGGAGGAGGGAGTGTAGGTGTATGCTAATAGGCAGTCGATATAAATTACATACATTGTTCGTAGACAATGGGTACATTCGTTGAATTATTTGCCACTATACGAAAAGCTCTCGAGGGCTGTTCAAATGCGACGCTCACTCGAATGACCGCTGAAGCGTCTCATATATGCTTCTTCCTCGCTTTTGTGAATTTGTTTCCGTCCGCTGAATATCGAGATTCACTTGATATTCTATTCAATTTGCTTGTTGTCGACTTTAAATAGAAAAATTCCCGGTAGAGTTCCACTCTCCGTGAATGTATGAAAAACTTTTTGTCAAGAGATAGTCATTGTCTGAGATTTTCGATGAATTCCTTATCGATTTATTTTTCTAATGATGTAAATATATAATTTAATGCTTCTTTTAATCAATTAGACTCTTCCAGAAATATTTAATAAATTTATTATCCATTTTCATATTAATAGAAATTTTTCTTATCTATAATACATCATTTGTCGTTTATAAGTTACCTTGTTGAAAAGTTACCTTGTCTTTTTCATCATAGCCGTGAATTATTAAAATTCTGATACTATTCTAAAGATCTTTTTCTTTATAAAAATGACAATGATAAAATTTTATCATTTCAATAAAAAAAAATCGTCAAACCATCAAAAATATAAATCATAAATCCTACCAAACACAAAAAAAAATCAAATCATAATTCACAACAGTCCATAACAACTTGACCTTGATCCGTTGAAAAAGTTCGAATTGAACAACCCCAACCCTCAAAATGTGAATATTGGGGCGTGCACGTTTAGACACGTGCAACGCACGTAATACGGGTTATCAGATGGACATGGCACGCGCCTCAAATGCACCCCCGAATCGTATCTATCCGACATATCTTTTTGATGTAATGCTTCCTATAAAGACTGTTGTAATTTGTTGCTGGTAAAAGCGTATAAGGATGGAGTGTGAATTTTATGTGGAGTGAGCACGATTCGATGAAAGAAAAATGGGGGCGCTTGATGAGGTTTATGTTCGGTTGTGGCGTATTAATTTTATTTTAATATTAGTAGTGTTTGTGCGTTAAATTAAAATTTCAATTTTAATTTGTTGGAAAATTCTGGAAATCGTCTATGATTTCCAGTTTTTTCATTATAAACTAGGGTAATTTTGATCGTAATTTAAATTCGGAAAATGTTTTCCTCGGAAAATATAATAGTTTTATTAAATATTGAAAAAATATATATATACACATAAACTTTACTGAATTTACATAATTTTGCCTAAAGAAATTAATAATTTGAAATGACATTTAAAAAATCCATTTTATATATCATTATATCTCAACATTTTCATCTCATCGCTTCCACGCATAAAAACAAACAATCAAAATAGATTAAAACTTGATCCGCCACAAATTTTCATAAATTTCACTACATAATACAACGCATCAAACTCAATTTAATTATTAAACCCACATAACCGCCATGCATTATATTAAATTAAAAAAAATTAACATCCACAGATTTCGCGCGTCCACACTAGCGTATAAATAAACTCGTCTCGGACGCAGCTGTTTACTTTATTCCCCCAAGTTTATATTTATTCTTCGGTCTGACCCATAAAATAGAGCGATGATTATTTCGGAATATTTATGCAAAAAAAATTCACACGAACGTCATTCGGATGCACTTCGAATTCGAAGAGTCCACAAGGATAAAGCGAAACCCGCATTGCACTTTTGCATCGTTTGTTGCAACATAATAGCGTATTTGCTGCGATGCTATAAATACGGATTTTACGTTCGAAATATGTATGTTGTGTGTAAAAAAGGGACGTTTCGATTTTGAAATTTAATTTTGCCGCGTTTCTCGAATATTTTCATTATTGGATTTCATATGCGATGCATACTGTTCGTTCCGTATTGAATTGTGTCTCGTATGGAATCTGTCGATATTTTGTACGTTTCTTCAGATTGTAAATATTTATTACATGTTGAAAAATTTCATATTAGTGTTTAATATTTTTTTATTAATTTCTTTTTATATTGTATAATAGTACAAATAAGAAAAAAAATCAATATTTTGAATTTGAATGATGTAGGAATCGAATTAATTGTTGAGTTTTGAGCAGAGTAATAAAATTTTAATATAGGTCATTAAATTTTATCACATTCATTTTAAAAAACAAAACTCGAAAGGAACGATAAAGTCATCTGATTATTTTTTTCGAGTAAAATTCTGGCAAACTTCATTGATGTAAAAAAAAATATTTGTATAACAAATCAAAATACTATTTATTAAAAATTTTATTTTTTATATAAACAAAAGATTTCTTTGGTTTTGAAAATAAATTAATAATTTTGAATCGAATACAAAAACATAATAATCACATATTGTGCTTTGAAATTCTATGTTTTTTTACAGTGAGCTTTGGCAATCGAAAAGTGAACTTTTCTTCAGAAAAAAAATTGTTTTTCCGTGTAAGATTGACGAGCTCAACACATTGGCAATATTTTAGCGGGAACGAAAGCCATTAACCTTAAAAGGGAAATCGTCTTGAAAATGACACGTGCACGTTTTTACATAATTTTGGTCAGAGTTTTCCGTACACACGTTTTCCCGAGAATGTGAATACCAAATGCGGCATGTAATACTTTTTTATTTATATTTAGGTAAAAATCTATACATCGATATAAAAATAATGTTCAATTTTCATATAAGAAACGATTAGATATGAAAACTTCAATATTCTACACGAGAAAGAAACTTGAGAGGATTCAATTTTAATTTTTAAAATAGCACTGCAGATTCTAGTAACAAGAAAATTCGAATCGAGAACATTTGCGAACTGGCATAAATAAATTTAGACGACCCAAAAATCGAACGGAATAATTAGTTTATCCTTGCGAATATGTTCGACTCGCAAATAGTATATTTTGACTTCGCGTACGTACATACATAATATTTTTTTCACTTTAGCTATCAATTTTTTTATTTTAAAAAACGGCTTTGGTCCAAAGCCAATGTTCAGAAAAAATATTGTATACGATGTGCATTCGAAAAATGTTTAACCCCTTACCGCATTCTGTGCCGCATCTGGCATCTCATTTTGATCTATGATGATATGTTTTTGGATTCAGAAATATATTAAAAAATAATTGAATGAAAATTTGAATTACTCGAATATCTAAAAATCGAATTCATAAATAAAATTGGGACAGTTAAATTGTATGAAAGTTCCTCAAAAAAATTCAATTAATACGGCATCAATCGACCATACAAGTCGAAAAATAGGCGTATATTTCTATCGAATATTACAAAAACATGCATAAATAAGGTAAGCAAGGGGTTAAATGAATAAATTCATATGGAAAAAATAAAAGATAATTCGATAGATAGGTTATGATGTGTGGAATTTTTATGTTTGTATTATGCCGTGAGATAGCTCAGTTGACTGAGCGTGCACTTACAAAAATTGCTTTATGTAAATCCAATTTCTGCCGGTTTTTTTTTCTTCATATATATTATCTTTTGTATTTTTATATTTCCGCTAGCATTAATACGCCTAAATCGAATAAAGGCCTCTTCTTTTGTGAAGCGAAAACTCTCGATATAATTCGATATTAGAGAAAAAAATACGCAAAAAATATCCGATACATTACGTATAAGTTTTTCCACCGAAATATAAGCTCATCTCGTATAATACATTCAACAGTATTGAATAATCAATAAATATTCAATCAATATCATCACCGTACGCAGTCATCCGACATCCATTTTTAAATGGATTTCAATTTCAATTTAAACAATTCTCATCCATTGCTTAATCAACCCTTTGAATATATTCAATCAATATTAACCAATTTAATTCGATTCCTTCAAAATGCAAAAGGTTAGATTTTCAAGAAAATTTTCTGATATTCATGAGTTCTCGAAAAACTCACAAGTGTCAATTAACGACTTTTTCAAGTTGCTTCCACAAATTGTTAATATCAAAGTCTTTGCAAACGTCGGTCCGTTCCATATATTATACGTTTATGCATTTATTATATTTTGCAGTGGAGAGAAACTTTTGTAGAGTAGCTTCGGTTATTAAATAACGCACCCAGATAGTGGTCTTGTTTATATTTCGTTCGATATGAGAAAAGTTGGAAAACTCTGGTACTTCTTTTTTGCAATAAATGCTTGTAAATTGTAATGGGCACATTTCGTGTGTCGTTTCTTATATTTGTGTTTGATATGTGTGGGCATTGAATGATTCGATTACATATTCATTTTTTGTTTGTCGAAAATTTTCTTATATAATGTCAGAATTGAGAAAACTTTATTTTTTTCGTTTCAATTAATGTTTGTAAAAGCACATTTTATCTCAATACTATATTATATTTCTTCATCGCGGGTAAAGAGTTAACTCTTTACCCGCAACGAAGAAATATCCATAGCCGTATTTAATCAAGTTTTCGAATATAAATATGCATCGTAATATTTTTTATGGTAATCAAATATTTACTATACATACATATATCAATTAGTACTCGTAGTATTTTTTCAAATAATGAAGTAAATAATATTCCTTATAGTTTTGTTTAAACGCCGATTTTCCGCATTACAAATTTGACTGCTTTAGCGACGAAAGAGTTTATTATATTTATTATATATTCGTTTGGCTTACGTATCTGTATCTATTGCAATTTTATTTGATTGTCAAGCAGCTTCTTCCACTATCAAAATTTAGAATTTTAAAGTTCCTAAAACAACCTTATATATAAAAAATTTTATTAATAAAACTATCTGACCTAGTGAACTTCGTATCACCTACAGTCGTTTTCGCATATATAAGAAGATCTGTCGTCAACAAACGACAGATCTTCGACTCTAAATATTGGATTTTTTTTTCGTATTAAAATAGCGCCCGTTGTCCCGTTGTTCCCGTTGTCTTCACGCGTTCTGCACACACCGGTTCCCGATTCCCGTTGTGAACACGTGTTCTGCACACACAAGTGTACTAATTGTAATTATCATACTTTTGCATCCAAAAGTAATTTTGATGCAAATAAAAATTTGATATTACCAATTACACAAGACAAATGATTATAACATAATAATTATAAAATCCTTTTTTCTCACTCACATCGCTATTCAGAATATTCCCAGATCAAATAAAATTTTCATTTATTACGACCACATGAAACTTTTATGATATTCAACAACTTTTCAATTAATACATACATATTCTTCCGCATAAAACATATTATTTTAAATGTGCACCCATAACTTCGCAATTTGCAACTTTTCCACATTTTCCGCAAAACTCCTCGGACATAAAAACAATTTTCGTTTGACCATCGCACCGCGACAAATTGCACGTGCACGCATCCGACATTACGTAAACACTCCAATTAGCCGAGGTCGTTATTGTTTCGGGCGCAATTGGCGTCATTACGCCGCCGTGTACATAATGCATTATCAACGGTGTCCGGTTACTTCCGGGTCACCCGGTATGAGGTGTGTGCGTCGTTTTGATGCGATTGAGCTGTGGCGTTGTCGGTCGATTGTGCGTTTGACGGGATCGATGAATCGGCGTCGTTTTGGGTATTAATTTGATTGATTTGAGGAGTTGATTTATTTCAGGTGTATTGGTTTTGTTTGATTTTTTTTTATTGAATAGGGTAAAGGCAGCAAAAGTGCACCATATGCTTCCAGTTGACTTTAAAAAATTGAAAAAAATCGAGATTTTTAAAGATGACCAAATTTCAGAAACAATCGATAAACTGCTTATTACAGTTTATCTATCGCACCGTTTCTGAAAAATTATCATATTTAAAAACATTTATTGTTACGTTTTTCTAGAAGATGGTTAACTATAGATATGTTCCATCTCTGGTGTCGTTATCCTAGTATAATATAATGTTTTTGTTTTTAGAAACAATATTTATCGATTATCAAATAATTTACTTTTCGATCTATGAAAAATTTATTTCTTAATAAATAAATAATAGTACCTACCTATTCTATTTAATTTATATTAAAAGCGCGTTTTTACACCCCTTTTTATGTCTAGTTTAAAATTTTCAAAGGTCTTTTTAAAAAAAAAACTAATTGCTTCCATGTTTTCATTACAAACGATCTCATCATATAAAATATCATTTGCATACATTTATTACATTACATATATGTCATGGTGAAAAACATAGAATAGACTTTTAACATTTCAAATCGAAATATATGATTTCAATGCGTATTAATGGTATTGCATTCAATCCATTATTTTAATGAAACTCTTCGTTTTTCATCAATCAAAACACCTACCTACCGATCGTAATCAACGAGTACACAAAAACGCTCATACAACAATCAATCTAATCAGCAAGACACTTAACATGTTCGTTTCAAATTAAAAACATCACCTCCAATATATTTCCCGAACGACAACGCACATAAAAATTTCACCGAACACAAAACAACCCAACAAATTATCCGAGTCGCAATTTATGCACATTTTATAGCGCAAACTCGCCCGCACGAAAAACGTGCAGTTTCAGCACGGCTTCTTACACACTTCGAGCAGTATTATACTTGGTGTATACTTATACATAAAAATGTATATATGTGTATACGTATATGTTATATGGGGTGTTTTCAGTTTTCACACGTGGCGTTTTTCTCACGAGAAATGCATTCGGGTCGTTTTAGTGCAGTGCGGGGGACAGTGACATCTGCACCGACTTTATTACTGAACTTTGGCGAGACCGATGCGCAACGAAAGTGCATATGAGTACGTGTAGAGTTGCTTTTATGTTCATATGTGTGTGTGTGTGTGTGTGTGTGTATGTGCGTTTCGATATGGGGCGTTTTAAGCTAAAAGTCGCGTTCTTAGCTGTTATTCGTAAATGCGGTTTTTAAATGGTTTTGTTGTTGAAAAATTCAGAAGTGGGTTTGAAATGTGAAAAGTTTCTTTTAATTAATTTTTTTATTCGTTAACGTAACGAATAAATTTCTACCGATATGTATATGGCTCTTATAACTTGTTATATGCAAGAAATTTTCTTCATCATATATTCATTACTTCATTAAAATAATATATGAAAATCAAATTTTTCTAAATAAAATTCGATAATATTATACAAATTTTATATAATTTTCATTTGACGATAGTTTTTTACTTATTATTTAGAATATTAGATCTTTTTATTGATTATGCAATAATGAGAAAATAACTCGCAAAGTTACTTACTAATAATCTTCGCCAAATAATCTCACAATCAGATACATGTTCATTTATTATCCACACTATACATTATTTAACTAAAAAACTTATTTATTAATATATTAAAAGTGACTTAATAATTTAATAAACTATCACATAATCAAAAATAGACTGAATAAATGTATTCATAAAACAAAAATGATTCCCGATTTTTTTAAATGGTAAATTCAAATTGAATTATTTTATTAAATGAAAATTGTGGATTTCGATCCTAAGCTTCTTATATGTTATATGCAGTGAATACGTGAAAGTTCAGCTTACTATGCAGAAACGGAAAAACAGGTCGACGATAACTTTTCTCGGACTTATTGTCGCTAATGTGAAATTTAACCGATTCGAAAAACAAAAATTCTTCCTCCCCAGCGCAATCCGAATCGATACTTTAAATCTGCGAGATAAGTAGAATATAACCAGACACGCGAACGGAAATTCCGAAAAATATTCAAAAAATCGAATTCGAATTTCCCGCCAAACTTTCGCCCGCAATCGCGCATAACTTTCGCCTTTTGAAAGTCACAATCGGTCATTACACCGGACGTGTGCCAAATCGGTCGTTTCGTACACAAACCGTTTATGAAAGCCGCCTTTTGACCGACAGACGGGCTATTAATATTGACACGTGTATACGTGCCGTGATGGACACGTGTGCGTGAAAAGAATCTGTTCTGTAGTAGAAAGGTTTTTCGCCATATTGGATCTTGGATTTTTTTGCGTTGTTATTCAATTGGGTCTTGATTTATATTATATACGGTATGTTTCCCCTAAATGTTTGATAACATAAGGGCTTTTCGTTGGTCCCTTTATGTTGTGAAAGTTTCATTAAGATCTAATCTGGATGAATAATAAACCATTCCGTTGTCAAATGACGAATCTGTCTATCAAATTCTGCAAATTGACTTATAAAATGAAGCGATTTCGTTAACTTTGTGATTTGCGATTTTATCGACATCAAATCGAGACTGACCAAAGTTTTGTAATTTACTGTATTTCAGACGTTGTACGTTTTTTTTTTAATTTTATTCATATTTACAATTCTTAAAATTATTTTAGTGAGTAAACTGATTTGAACCAGTTAAAGAGTATCAAATAACATTCCATAATTAATTTAAATTGCAAAGACATTAAATGTTTAATACATTAAGTGAAAAGGTATATTACGAAAAAAACTCATTACCCTGAAACATTTGTTGTCAAATAGTTTCAGATTATCTACACAAAGGTAACGTCCATTTACTAACTGCACCACATGTCACATAGCTAAAATGATGATTTTAAATCCGATAAGTGCAACAAAGTTAAATTTTTAAATAAAATGTAAATTCAATACAACCAGAAAAATGCTTCAATACATCCGAGCCTTTATAATAATCTTTCAAGCGTACGAAATCGCCCGATAGGAAAATTTCGCATAAATTCAGCCCTATAGAAATTTCCACATCTATTTAATTTGGATGTTTACCGAAAAAAGGAAAGTCTAGTAGCTGAAAAAGCAGCGGAACCGGAGACTTTTCACTAGTTTTAAACATTTCGTCCTATTTATTCAGCTGAATGTGGGACGCTACACACTACACGCCATAATATAATGCCCTATACACGGACACGTGTACAGTACGCGTGACGTTTCTCTGAAAGTTTCCAACCGCCGTAAAAGAAAATGTCACTTTCGAGCTTTTTCTTTTCAGCGGTGTATGTGTGTGTGAATAAAGGTATGCGAGTGTCTCTGAAGTTAAAAGCTTTATACTTTACTTTTGGACAATTAGGACGAAGTTTACTAGTGCGCCGTTTTCGTATCTACGCGTCTGAAAAGAGTGCGTGCTTTATGATTTGTTTCTTTTTTATGTAAATTAAATTCGAGTTGCTAGTTTGGATCGTTTTTGATATTATGACAGCTTAATTAGAAGATTTTTTTTAGTGGATTATTTACTTTTTACGGTATTATGACTCGACGCCTTCATTCAATTAAAGTTTACAACGCGCTATTTTAGTAAATATTTACTCTTATTCTCACAGTCAATAAAAAAAAATACGTACAAATATTTACAAAAAAAAATGCAAAATATTATACCGATTCTTTGAAAAATCAAATTCTATTTAAAATTTCGAATTATAAAACTTTCATCATACACCTAAAAACTATTTTTTTTTTTACTTGATTTCAAAATAACACTATTCAATAAAAATAACCAATTATTTTTTACACTGTTATTTTTTTCATTTAAAATGATGTACACATAAAAAATAAATCTATTTTTATACCACAATGATAAAATCCGTCTAGGCCAATATAAAGTTATATTTACGAAATGAAAATTTACAAAATTTTTTTGATGATTCCACATAGCGAAATTTTACCAGATTACACATTTCATATATTTATTATTTATATATATAACTAGCGTATTCGAAAAGGCTTCGCCTTTTCGAAACGCTAGATCGCCCTGCGGGCTCTCAGGGTGGGCCCTT
>JAOXNN020000021.1:9686382-9710765 GCA_028571205.2 Hydropsyche betteni
CTAGGTTCTATCCTCGCGATTTGTATAGACAACCCAATTTGAGCTGCCAAAAACGCGGGGCAGAAGGACCGACCGACCGACAGATAAAGAAACTTTCGGTTTTATAATAGTATAGATTATATTGTATATATATTTATATAAATAATAATTTGTTTGTTTGATGCCGTTTCACTCCAACATCGTTCGAACGATCGCCATAAAAATTGGCATGTATATGTATTTTTTTGTCGAGAATGTTGTTGTATCATCAAAATAAGGTGACCATATTTCCCAGAACTCAAAACCGGACGGTCCGCAAAAAATGTTCCCCCACCTATATAAAACAAAATTTTTTTGTCGAGAAGGTTTTTGTATCATTAAAATAAGGTGACCATATTTTCCAGAACCCAAAATGAGACGGTCCGCAAAAATAATATTAAAAAAATAATTTGATTTAAAATTTAAGTCCCGAGCAACACCGGGTACTTCCGCTAGTAAAGTATATTTTGATAGAAATTCCAACCAAATATATTGATAGAACCTATCTCCGATTTCCATATGTTCTCCATACATTTTTTACACGGTATTTTCTGGTACGCATCCCCCGTGTAAAAAGAGGCTTGAGCGTAACATTCGCAAACTTTCCAACTCCAATTACGACACATTCCGAATTCAAAACCGCGAAACTTTCTCAGACATATTTTTCACACTTACGAGCATCAACATTAAAATGGAAAAGTTTGTAACAATACGAAACGTTTATCCAAACAGCCGAGCGTAATGACATAATACCGCGAAAGTATGGCGCGCACGCAATCCAGGCCCGTATCGGGAAAAAGTTCGACAGACCCGGGCCCTACAATATTTATTGTGTACGCAGGGTCCGATAAAAAGGCGTTTAAGTCTATTTTGCATAATCGCGGCTTATTTCACGATCGTAAATCTCGATTACGAACTTTCCGAACAATCGTCTTAAATTTACAAGTTGCGACGTCGACGAATATCGATTCTCAAAATTCTGTGGTTAATGCGGAAAAATTGTTCTTTTTATAATACGTTGTTTTTTTTTTTTTTGTATTGTTTCGATTTGAATAAAATGAGATGAATTTTTTTGTACATAAATCTTGATTTATATAGTTGGTTCACATAAAAATGTTTGAAGTTGTATGAAAAAAATCTTCAAAGGAAGTTTAAATGAATTTTTCATTTTGATGTTTTGTTTAATACAATCAAATTACAACATGATGAACGGTGATGATATTTTTCACTTAAAAAAAAATGATATATGAAATACTGACTTATTCATTATTATATTCCAAATTAACACCACTAAACAGGCATATTCAAATTTAAGCAACATTCATTGAACTCTTCATATTTCCAGTGGCGGATTCTCTTCTCAGGGGCCCCAAGACGTCATATTTTTTTAGAGGCCCCTATACAGAACCGAATTCTGAACTTATTCTTTCCACTTTGTATATAAAATATTAAAATTAAAAAAAAATTACGGTGCAGTTGACTATTTTTTCGTTTATTATTGAAATAAAATATGTGATCATTTTCACAAAATGTAGAACTAACGGGCGATTTTATAAAATAAAATTTGCTTTTATGAAAACTACGATTTTTTGGTTCAGAAAATTGTTTAATTTTTATTATTTCTCATAGATTGGTTTAGAAAAACTTCAATTTAATTTATTTGTTAAAACTTTTAAGAATTTATAAATTTATTAAAACTTTAATTTAATTTATCAAAAATTTATTTATCGAAAATGCTAAGTGCTCTGAGGCTAGCATCTCCAATAGGCCAATAAGACAATTCTGCCACACCATATTTCCAACTAATTTTAATATCACATACATCAAAAAAAAAATCAAATAATATAATAAAAAACAATATTTTTTTATACAAAAAAAATATAACAACATCAGAAGTAATTTGAGACGATCGCGCGCGAAAGTGGAACGATCCGGCGTATGTGTGCTAAACGAAAAACAATATTTCTTTCCGCGTTTCAAATATAGAATAAACGTAATTAAATAAATGACCTGGTCACCGATTCTCAAACGGTTCTGGCACAAGTTCAAAACGTCGCCTCCCAAACGTGCCCACGGGTCCATTGTATTCGTATTTCAGTGCACCGACTTTTCGATGTACCAGATGGCTCAAAAATATTGTTGTTTTCTTTTTTCGATGGTTTTTTTTCGATCGGTAAAAATAATGCGGTGTACGTTTTAAATGTGTTATTTATATGTGGGCTGGATTCGAGTGTTTTCAAAAGACTGTGGATTATTTTGTCGGGTTGAAATGTTGAGATTGTTCTATGTTGATTGATATGTTTTTTTTTTAGAAATGCATTTGGGAATTCTATGATTTCAAAAATATCAGTAGCATGGAAATTAATTTGATCTGATGATTTTTTTTTAAGTAAATTATTAAATTTTGGTCGATCGTATCACATGTTTAAGATAAAATAAAATCATTCGATTTGAAACAATGTTTCACAAATAATAAGTTTACATCGTGTGAAAATTTATAGATATTTTCATTCTTTTCAATCTAATAATTCATTAAGATTATTTTCAAATACGAAAAATGAAATTTTCTTGATAATAATTTCAATAAAGAATAGTTCTTACAGAGAGCGTTCTCACGAATTATAACAAAATAATTTTTCAAATTAAATAAATGATTAAATGGACAATTTTCTTAGCCACTGTATACAAAAAGGTAACAAAAGAAAGAAGAACTTTATTCTCGAGCAGCTTCTAAATTTAACAAGTCAATATCGCTCACCTTGGTCTATGACTCTCGTTTAACTCGAAAAATGCAACGAATCTTCTATCTTCTAGGCTTTCACTTTTTATATCTTCTCTTATATATAAATATATAAAACTCGAGCACTTTATTTTCGTGCAGCTTCACAGGCGCTGATCAACTTTACTTTTGTTTATGCGAAAAGTTTCGAACGTTTGACAAACACTCGTTTACTGTTGGGCATAATTGAAACAAATCACACTTGTTCCTTTCGCATAATGCGGCGACATCTGAAAAAACATGAAAAAAATATACATTATTACAATAATATATATAGGAATATTATATTTCATTTATCTGTTCACGAATTTAAATATTAGAATCTGCAAAGGACGTATTTCATATCATAATCTCTAGAGGTTAAACCATTAATATTATGTTGAAATTTATCGTGTAACTTTAAAGTTTTGTTACAAAAACACTGAATTTGTGCTATATATCAGAAAATAGGCCTTGAACCATATTTCAAAGACAGCTGGTCGAAACAAAATTAACTCAACAGTTCTGTTTTTCGTCTTCAATGGAAAACCGAGTTCTGTTGGACAAATAAACAACAACCACATTGTGGAATTTTACGATGAATTTATTTGATAACTCTGCAATATATTTACATAATTGTCTGTCTATTTAATTTTTTTTTCTAATAATTTTATTATATATAAACTTTTTTCTATCTTTATATATGAAATATGTGATATTTTTTGTATGAAATTTGAACTATCGTCACGATCGTCGCATCGTTTAATTTTAAAGTTCATAAAAGCAATAATTTTCTATTAATTCCCTTTATAATTTCATGAAATTTACCATGAATATATAAGGCTTCTGAAAAAGTTTCAGAAGATTTTCTGCTAATTTTTCGACCAAAGTTTTCTCGATAATTTTTACATTATTACATTAAAGCAACAAGTGAAAAGACGATCTTAATTTTTTTTTCACTATACAAAATATTCGGAATATCAAATTTCATCTTTCATAAACACGATTTTCGTTTACGATTTTTTTCTATCAATCACAAAATACCATCAAAAACAAAAACATAGTTGAAAAAACGATAAACTAATCGTACTACATCACTAAAATAGCCACAACTCAACACTTGAACACGCACTCTTATCACTGGCGCCCGGCGATTTTCCACTACAGCGCTGATCCTGCGAAGCCTTTCCCACTCCAAATTTAAAATCTGGACCGAACCTATCGAAATCCTGGACTCCCCGTGCTCCTGTTGTAATTACGTAAGTGTCGAAGTGTCGAAGTTTAGTGTGTGGTGTGCGTAGCGCGGCCAACACGCGACTCGAACGCGGCGAACAACCGAGTCCCGGCACACTGTATTTCAATACTCCAGGGGGGCAATCGCTTTCGTTTTCGAGCATTGATTTGTTCTGGGGATATGTTTTTGATATTATGGGCTTTCGTTCTTGTTAAGGAAGTTTTGAAAATTTCTTGGAAAAATTTTGAGAAATTCGCGTTTTTCACGAGGCCGCTCCGTCCCGATTTGGTATTCGTTGTGGATCAATGAATGGTTTTATTAAATATTTGAATTATTTTTTCGAAAAATTTTATATACCATCAATATAACCAAATATAAATTATATTCAAATTTAGTTTTTTAACAAAAAATACTTTTTATTGCCAAAGAATTTGAGTAAAAATTTGAATGCATTAAACGGTATACTTATGAAAGTACCGAAGTATCGTTACTAAAATAAATGTTTCCAATTTACTACTCACTTTAAATTTTTATGTAATAAAATCCAATTAACTTTCATGATATTTAATATGAAAATTTGAATGAAACTACACCCATGTCTATCGAAAATAAAGTCTACTCCCGGTTGCTATTTGTGGATGATCGTCTCGTAAAGTAGAAGACTGGTAGAAATTCGTACGCAACGGTTGCCGATTATAAAATTTAATTAAATAAACAATGAAAGAATAACAAAATATAAAATAAATAAGAATAATATTTTGTATTTGCTAATTTTCAAAATTTTACTCATGAAAAGATAATATGGAAAATAAATTTTACTATTTTTTCAGATACTATTTCAATTCTTTTTATTTTTAAGTATAGATAGCTTACGAAATTTCTATCCATATTATATTTCATAATACAAACTAAATAAAAATATTTTTTTAATTAAATTTATTTGTTCTATTTTTATAGACAGTTCAGCAAAATCGATTTAATCTTAGCAATGATTGAAAAAATTTTCTATCACATTTTCCATCATCTTTTTGACTCTAATATTTCAAACGACTACAAATCATTCACATTTTGAATGAAAGACTTATGAACTAGCACAAAAAAAACGGACGCACATTTTCGAAAATGTGTGCCAAACTAAAAAAAAAGAAAATACAAAATAATTTTCATACAAACTGCAATCGTCCCGAAAATTACCGCGCTGTGACGTCAAAAGTTTCGTTTGCACTTTTCGTATTGACTTTCTCGACGACTTTCGCACAATAAAAAGGATTTTCATTTGACTTGTTGAATTTTCCGTTCGGATGTGTTTATCGCCAGTTTATATTTTTCTTTGTCCGAAAATGGAGTTTTATTTCGTTCGGTGAAAGCTTTAAGATTTTACGGAACATTTTTGCGACATTAATTTGAATATATTTAATCGCTCTTACGATATCGTTCGCCTTTATTGGGGGTTGACTGCAATTATTTCAAAATAGAATTTAAATGCTTAATTTTTAAGCCATTCATTGAAACATGTTCTTATATTTTAACTAGATAGTTTAAGTTTTACTACTGAGTTCATTTCTTAGAAAGCATACCGTTTCACTTTAACAAAAGTTGTTCCTTCACAATTGTTTTGATAAAACTTTAAATGTGGTTTCCCAATGAATGTAAGTGTACTTTCGCCTAGTTTTACAAAGACTCAGCTAGGCTAGTCCAGTAATGAATAGGGCACATGTAACTGAATGATTGAAGATTAATGTTCTTTCAGGCATGTATTATTTATAAAAAAATATTTTTTTTAATATTATAATAAAATACATCATTATTATCACGTATTTTTATATACCAATAGTCTGGATCCAATATTAATGCAAGAATAGACAAGTTTTCTGTTTTTTTTTTTTAATTTTTAACTAATACAACTTAAGAAAATATTTTTATTTATATTTTAATAGGAATATAGGAATCAATATGGGAATCAATTTTTATAAATTCATTATTTTATTTTGGTTTGTAGGTCAATGAATTATCGATTGACTTCGATCAATATAAACTCATTGATGTGTTTATGATTTGTGACAGCAACGTAATTTATGCATTAGAACAGTTATTATATATAATACATTATACCTATAATACATACAAGAATTTCGATAGAAATTAATCGAAATTTTACCATAAATCGTATTTGATACGAACAAATGGTTATATCATACCCGAAATATTTTAAACTCCGCATATTTTATTCATAATTTCGATCAAATGGACCTTTAAATTTGTATTCTTTCAGAACAAACGGATCATGTATTATTGACGTGTATAATGTGACGGAAGAGCGCTTTCAGTGCACGTAGGCGTATCAGACATTGGTTGAGGTCGGGCGAATTTAAATTTAGGGTCATTTAACATAAAACGTATTATATTTATATGTATTTCATATTATAAAAGAGGAAAAGTGTACGAGCGGTGGGCGGCCTGGCCAGCGGTTGCCAAAGTGCGGGCCGCGTATACGCCCACTTTTCAGAGGAGCGAATCTCTTGTAACGACATGAGGCCATTGCCAACGTCATATTACCCACGTTTTATTTTTTAATAGATTAAAGCTTTATTACGTTGTCTGATCGTTATTTTATCGCGTTAAATTTTTTTTTTCGATTAAATCCATATTTTTTCAATATTTTTGAACAGAACGACAGCTCAATGCGATAGATTTTGAAAAAATATATATTTTTTGAGAATATTTTTTAAAAATAATTTTGTCAATGGCTTAACCTTGTCTAATGCATCAAGTCTTATTGATCACTTAAGTTAAGTAATCGTCAGTGGATGGATATGATTGTGCATCGTTGATCTAAAACCGTTAAGCAAATGATTTAACGTTGTGCCTTAAAATAAATTATAATATGATACTTGTGCATTAGAAGAATGTACAATACGCATTATTTCTGGTGCATTAAAGAAACTCGTATTGAGCATTATTTTATTCATAGTGTGCAATAAAAAAGAAATTGCGCAGTATACTCGTAAAATGAGCATTAAAAAAATATGAAATGTGCAATGGAAAAAATAGTATTTGCATTAAAATGACAGATAGGTGGCAATACCGCCAGAGTAAAGTTAATCTCTATAGGCAGTAGGTATCTACAATACAACTATCAACTACATTTTAACAATTTGGTCTATTTTTTTACCAATGTTCATTTCGTTTGAATTCGGCTTAATACGAACCGATTATATTATGAAAGTTTTGAATAATGGTCGTGCGGTTGGTATTTCACCCTGTCCTAATGCATATTTAGACGTTTTAAGGCACAGATATCTTTTCTAATGCACACATTTTAGTGCTCATGCAAAATTCAAACATTATTTTTTTTTATATACACTTATTTTATTTAATACTCCAGTTTAAATTGTTCCCGTTCTTTTTAGATTATAAAAAAATAACTTATTTCATAATAGACGACGATAACAACGGAAAATATCTGAAATTTATCGAAAAATTATAATGATCGATTTGACCGTATTTAATTAAATAAAAAAAATTAAAACGAGATTTGATTTTGAGCCAGGTTCAGTTCTAGTATAATTTTTTCTCGTCTACCTTCCGTTAAAGGTTGAATAAAAACTTTTTGCTTGTTCGAAGATTCAATTTCCATATTCTTATCGTCGCATGGTGTGTATATATTGTCGATTTTTTTGTTCGCATCGTGTTAAGCTTTCGTAAAAGAGCTTTTCATTTGAATTTCATTGGAAAAAATTCGCATGAAATTTTCCACTCGGAAGGCCACAATGTATTTTATATATACGCCGACGTTTTTGACGGAAGTCGCGTGTAAAATACGAATAAAATAAATATATTTTATAACAATGTGGCGGCAAAATAGTGCAACAATGAAAGCGAGACATGTTTGAATTCGCCTTGAAAATCGTGTATCGGATAAAATGTGGACTTATGTGTTTACGTAGCCTTTCAGCGAGATCGAAATATTATTGCGAGATTCGAGTAAACTTACCACTTTGTATATATTATATTGCACTTGTCGGTTTATTGTTCTGTTGATTATTTTATCTTGTACGCGGATATTCAAATTGTTTATTTGAAACGTCTGAAAAGAATGATCGCTGGATGCTGGTAAAGTTAAATTTAAGTTTGACAAATTTATCGTTTATTCAGCGTGATTAATTAAAAGCTTACATTGATTTATGATTGGATAATAAAAGAAGTATAAAAGTTTTTTTGTTCATACATTAATAGCTTGCTTTGTTTATATTTTTAAATTGTACCGATTTATTTTGAATATCTTCCTTGATTTTGTTTTTTAATAATTGATTACAAAATATAATATAAAATTACTCAATAATTAAATACAAGACTTGATTGTGACATTGACTTGAGATTATGTTTTAACAAAAATTTCAAACATATCTTAAACCTCAAAAACACAATTTTCTATTTCTTCAAAGCCCATTCTACCGACACATAGATGGCGCTAACAACGTCACACAACCGAACTAAAAACCAACCTCACTTAACCGATTCACGACACGATTGATCGACACCATTCCATCCCAAGAGCGTTTACGTACCCAAATACGTGCTCACACATAACACAACACACATAAAACAAGATTAATGCCGAATCACGTGCCGCTTATTGAACAATCGGGCTTCATTTACTCATGTAATAATGCGAGCGCTTAATAAGGCGATTTAGTTTCGATTGTGCCAGAACAACCGGCGCGTCATTAAGTGGATTCCCGGCGAAGGATTCGGGATCGGGACGTTTGTCGTCCCGTCATAATCGTGTATGGGAATCCTTGTCGGGTCGTCGTGGGTGTTGAGGACCGCTGCTCGTTGAGGGTTCTGGGAAAAATGGCCGATCGGTGCGAGGCTTTGATGTTTGCTCTTGATGGGTGTGGATGTCCTCGTCTGGCCTTGGCGATGTCCTTTGGGTCGTTGTTAATTGTGTGGTCTTTGAAATCGATAACGCTTCATAATGTGTGTGTGTGATAGAAACTCTATGATCGGCGTAAGCGTGAGAGTTTACGTTTCAATTTGGTATCGTCGTATGATGGATTTGAGTGTGGAAAAAGGTTTTTTGATACTCTCGGAAGATTCGTAATTTTGAAAGATCGTTTTTGTTTTTGAATGTATTATAATTAAATTAATTATCTTTAAATAAACATTTTGGGATCCGACTGTTGTAATAACGTGAAATATTCAATTACTTTAGCGATAAGTACACTACGTAATAATTAAATTACACTTGACATAATGAATATTCATTAAATAATATAAACGAAACTTAAGATCTCAAAAATATTCACCTTAAATTATCTTCAACACTACGAATACAGACTTTTTATTCGACAATTACGGCGTCGCACGATATGACTACATTACCATACTTGCAAATTATTATACATTCCGAAAAAAATATATTTAAATTTTAAAATACATAAATTGTAATATAAAAATCGCATGCTACGTTCGATTAAGTTTATCTTAATAAAATACGCATTACAGAACCTAGATTTTGCGCGCGATTAGATTTATAAATAGGCCTTATTCGTCATAAATTTCATTTAAACATTAAAGCCTTTTGATAAATTACCCAAATGGTTATAAAATAACTTTGATCTCATATTTTTATTTACTATATAGTTCATTAACGAATATAAAATCTCGAATATTTGAATTAAAATGTATTTGTGTGTATTTAGTAAATTTTTCCACGCTAAATATGTTAATCAATATCAATCATGTTACAGTAAAACTCCATCAATTCGAAACGAAATATTATTTTGAAATATTAAAAACTTCAAAAACTTGACGTTTATCCAAAAAATTTGAGAAAGGTTGAAAAAAGAGAAAACTCCAGTAAAATAGATTTTTATCCATATGAATGTTTACACAATTTTAAATTTTAAGTAATAATTTCACACTATAAGCTCATAAACACCCAAGCTTACACTGTCCTGATAATTTGAAGGCGATTTTTTCAAAGAAATCTGGAATTTTTTTCTTTTTTATATTTATTGAGTTCTTTTCGCGCAAAAATCCTACTAAATCCGTTTGAAACCAATTCGGATTTAGACTGTTTTTTTATCGAAAGTTTTCAAATCACTTCGAAATTTTTTCCAAATGATTCGACGTTTATTTCGAATTACAAAGTAACGAATTTTTCCGTATTGGTAGACCCATTTTAAAATGGAATTTTTTCGATGGTTTTTTCCCACATTTTCGAATTAATGGAGTTTCACTGTAAATGTACAATAGATATTTCACTTTTATATTATTTACTTATATCGGATTAGCGATAAATTGTACTAAAAAAATTCTCAATTATTTCTCCATTCTGTTAAATCAATTAACAAACCGAAAATTTGAATACCTATTTTCAATACTTACAAACATCAATTTACTTATTTTCATGCACATACATAAAACCATCAACTAATTAATAACAAATTAATTGAACGCACATCATACAGAACTTTGCTTCAAATCCAATTTCACATTACACACACACAAGATCGCAATTTTTTAAACGAGCCACTTTAGTGGACCGCGCGCAAAATTCAATTTCGCAAAACGGATACACATATGAGCAACCGACCTCCGAGTAAAAGCACCTCGGGGAGGAAAAGCTCAACTGCTTTTTCCGACGCTTTTATATGGTAGAGAAAGCGAACGGATTAAATCATACGTGGGAAGAGCTTCCAGTGCATTTTTCAGCCGCGAGCTGAAAATTCTCGGTCGGAATCTCGCCTGGATATGCTGAATACGAGTGCCAAGGATGGTCGAAGTTTTAAGATGTTGCACGTTTTCGAAATTGATATTTTCTATTTGATATAGGGTTAATTTGATAGTTGTGTTATGGTGTATTTGAACAATTCACTCAGAAAACGTTCTGCAGTTCTTTTGGAATACTTTGAAATTTGTAGATTTTTTTTTACAGATATTTTCTATTTATTTTCAAATTAATATTAACATAAATGATTTTAAAATTGACATTGTTTCCATTTTTTAATATCAATTTTGCGAGATGTGCTTTTTGAAATCGATAAATATAAAAGCTAATAAATATAATTTAGAATTGTTTAATGTTTTTGAAAGATGTTATTATGGCAACAAAATTATAACATAAAGTAAAATATTAATTAAATCAAAAATATTTGCCGAATAACAATTAAATAAATTATCCCTCTTCATTATCTCATTCATACGGATTTTCAAATATAATCACTATTATGAAACAAAAGGAGAAAACTAAATTTGACTCCTGCATTATCATTGCTGGATTTTCTTTTTATTGAATTATTCTTCAAATCGTTTTCGTTCTATTATATAACGTAAAACTTTTGATGTCGGTTTGAAGATCGTAAAGCGAACGACTCGAGCCGTTAAATTAATTTCGAAAGCTGTTAAAAAAGATTTTATTGCTATGGGAATAAATACGAATATAAATATTCGTTGATATGTACATATATCAAATGAATTTTAATTTGAATCCATACTTCAAGTCGAATGGACTATTCAAACGTACCACCGTATATCATTCCAATTTTTTTTCGTACTTTGATTTCTAACTGCATAAACCTCCATATTTGGCATATCAATTCGATCTTAATTAAAAAAACTTTGACGTACGAAATCAAAAATATAAATAAAAAAACCCATTTACACACCCCTAATATACATTTTTCTGTAAAAAACGATTTAGCTTTTTTACGAATTATAAATGAAAAATTGTAACGTTTCAGCGATCTACAAATTTAAGCGGCGAGCTGATATTTTCAAAATTCATAATGTAATGCTTTTTATAAGTGGTGCAAAATGCAATATTTTATCGAAGTGTATAAATCTGAAAATAACCGGGTCGGTGCGTTATTAAGACGCTTTAGTGCAGCGATTCTCGTACTATGTATCGAAAATTCTAGAATTTTCATTTCAACGTTATTGTTAAGGATAGCGATTTTCCATGGAAACTGTATCGGGTAAAGTATTCTTAATGGCTGATATTTTATTTATGGTTGTTCGTGATATAAACGAGAATTATTTTGAATAATTTAGGTTTTTAAGTCATGAAAAAGTTTTATGTGCTGTGAGATTTTATATAAAAGTTAGATTTGTTTAATTTTTAAATTATGCAGTTACGAAGAATTATATTTTTAGTAGATCGTGAAAAGCGTTTACTGTCAAAGAACTTTTTCGAAATATAAATATTGAAAAATAAATGTCACACTGATAAATTTGGATTTTTTAACATTCGTATATTTTTAAAATGTCTTCAAATAAACATTTTTCTTAATAAATCCCACAAAAATTCAACTCAAACACCATTCATTCGAATATTTTATTTTCAAAAAAAATACATAAAACTTTCTACATTAATGAATACGAATACACAATCAATGCTTTAATAATTTTAAATAAACCGATTCCAACTGATCACGAAAGTTAAACCACATTAAATTCTATTATATAATTATACAGATAAGCAATCTTACAAAATATACTCATCTTTAACTTAACTTATCTTCACTTAACAAATTTTATCCTGAAAATAGTTTCAATAATAAATTTCTTAATGTATAAAATGAATATTTCAATGATACTATCCTCACTGCATACATCAATAATGACTGGAAAAGTACACAAGACATCGAACAATCGACATTTTCCATTCTATACTCTGGTTTCTGATATGGCAACAGACACAACGTGAAACACGTAAACGGCTGAAAAACGCCCCGTTTAAAATCGCATTCCTTATTCGCATAATATAAAACGAGGCTTTGAGAACAGTTCGAATGCAAATGTGCAACCGCCGTCGGGATGCAATAAAGTGCACGTGTACATGTATTATGCAGTCGTGTTAACTGCTCCGTGCACGCGGTTAACTTTAACCCGGGGTTCAAATGCGAGTCGGTTAACGCTACAAAGAGGAAAAAATCGACGGTTAATATTGAAATTCGTGACTTTGATTTGTGTTAAGTTTATAAATGTTGGATTTTTGTAGATGCTTATTTAAAACATTGTATAAATTGAGAGTTGTAAATCGTAAATGGTCGATAATGTCATAGAATACAAATTTCGAAGTTATGTGACATTTGATTAAATCAATAGAGATATATAGGTAGATGATTTCACTGAATTATTTATTATTTTTTTGTCGAATTATATTTTTTTTACAATTTGATAAAAAATAACTCAAACATTTAACAATATTGGAATATTTTTCAACTATAAATTTTAAATATGGGAGAAGTGTATGAATTTCGTTTATAACAAAGTTAACGGTTTATTCAAATCAATAATTATGATAATTTTATTAAGTTTTTTTATTTTAAAATTATAGCAAGATCGTATTAACATGACTGAAAAAAATATTATGAAACATATTAACAAATTTCCAAAATTTGTTAACGATAAAAACCATTGTAATTTTAAAAATTTTATAATACATGATTTACCTGAATATGTAGATCGTTCACATGTACTATTATATTATATTTTATTTAACGCTAACCAATTCCACGTACGATAAATAATCAATTACCGTCAAATGTATTCCAGAGAAGTCACTTAAACGAATCCAATTTCAATCCGTACACCGAAACTAATTATTCATGAAAATCTTCCAACATCATTGTCAATATACTTTCAATTTTTCCAAAGAATTTAACTACCACGAGGAGCGGAAGTCATCGGTCTGTTCGCCGAGGAAGTGTTCTTGTGCGGGTCGTAATCCCGGATTTTCCTCGAATTTTCCTTTCGCGGTTTCCCGGGACTAATCTTCGGGAAATGGGCGGTTCACTTCGTCGGGGATTACTACTTGCGTGCGGCTGTAATTTTAACCTTTCGAAAGTGGCCGTTTTTTCGGCAATTTTCAACTCAATTATTCAGGCCGTGGGGGCGTATTGTTTTAAATAAATTTCTTTCGGCTGTTCGAACGTATATTTTCTTTTCATTCTTAAGGTCATACGCGTTTTCTTTGCAACAATATTAATTAATATATGAAGTTTTGCGTCTTTGTTTCGAAATACCAAAAGTCATATTTGAAGAACTCTTTATATAATATTATATAATTTTTTAACATTTTTTTGGATTTAAAAGTACACATTCTATTCTAAACTAGCAGGTCCATTATACTTCAGTTGTGCAAATATACGAAATCGAAGCTCCACGGTGCTTGCAAATATATTTTTCGTACTAAATTTTTCCAGAGCGGAAGGGTCTGCAATTTCGATTTGGTTTCCTTTTGTCGGCCACGTTTCGTATTTACGGTTCCAAAATGTATCTGAATTAGTTTTATCGCAACTGATTACGCCTTATTTACAGCCCCCTGCTGAAAAATTATTACGGTCTTAGTTAAATAGTTACACAACGAGCCAACTTTTGAGCCGACTTTTTGCCACATCGCTGGGATTTGGCGATAATTTACTAATCCCGCTTGTTTGTTTGACAATTGTAAATGTATCAATATGTTATTCGTATTTTATGAGGGTATTAATTGTGATTTATTGCTTAAGTATTCTAGTTTTCCATTATATTATAGTACGAGATTGCTATGACCTAAATTTTTAAAATATTCTATAATAAAAAAACCATTGTTAATTAATTAAACATGAATAATATATTTATAACATTTCAATACATCTTAATAATAATAATCAGAAAAATATAATATTAAAACATTTTAACCTATACAAATAGTTCATTAGCGATTAAGCTTGGGGATATGAATATCAATCGTAAATATATATACTTTTTTTTAAAACAAATAAATAAAAAATAAATGACTAGATTTCACATCCGTAAACGTTAATACATATAAATGTTTAAATATCACACAAACACTTAATTATTCAATGAACATTTAGAATTTTATGGTTAAGTACATTTTTATACGTAAAATATTATAATTGAGGCGTATGTCCGTTTTGAGCACTTTTTAAATCAGAAATAAATATACAATAAAAAAAATGAAGCACAAATCTATTCTATGAAGCAAACTATTGACTCTTAAAGGAATAACATGATTTTTTTCGTATAAGCGCAAATTTTTTAATAAATAACATTTACTTATTCTATAAATCTGTATATCCGTGATTTCTCTCCATATTTCCTATTTCGTCGTCTTCTTGAGTTCCTGTAATTGTTTGCAAAACTCTGAAAGCTCTCGATTGCCTCGGATTTCCTTCTTGACTTATTGAATGGTATAAAACTCTGAAAATAAAATTTATTTATATAAATATGATGCGTCAAAATATTTACAGTAATAATTTTTCAAGCACATTAAAATTTTCTTGCTAAATTAAAAAAAATCTATAGCAACAGCACGAGTTCACTGTCATAGATGAAGTGCTTTTATATTCGAAATTAGTCGAAAATTCATGCAAAAATAAGCTCGATTAGTTCGTAAATTCATAAAAATAATAACGAAGCTGTCTTCATTTGTCGCAAAAGCTTTTTTGTGTTTGAAAATCAAATAATATTTACAATAAATCTCTAATTTAGTAAATAGAAAAAGCTTTATATTAATTCGTTCGATACTCTCATATATTTTATACGGATGCAATACGTTCTAAAGTTTGTTATTTTGCTTATTCATGTGAAAGCTTTTCATAAATGTACGTAGGGCGAGCTTTTACCAATATCTTTCAGAAGGTTTGTCGAAGATGGAAGTGGAATTGGTCCAAGACACTCATACATAAATAAATGTTTCATGTACATTTTGGCTTATTCGGTATTGAAACAGTTTCGATTATTGAATGCTTTCCGCTCTTATTAAATTCCGAAAATATTTCATTTCGTAAATACATTCTAAACCGCAAAACACGTGCACGTTAACGAAATTCAATTTTTGTCCTTCTATAACGAAAAAAATATTTTTTTTACAAATAAAAACGTTCACAAAACTTAAAGACAACTTAATAGAAAAGCTTCGGATAACGTGTTATATAACGAGCATTTTTTTATTTTCATATTTTTTTATTCAATTTAAATTCTTATGAAAAACATTAAATATTCATTAAATTAAACAATATGTAAAAGAAATATTTTTTTATACGAAAAAATTTTGTAAAACAATTAGAGAATTTTTTTTTAAACATCAAATAGAGACATCTATATTCTTTTCGTCGTACTAAAAAAAATCTAATTTATCTTACACGATCACCCAAGATTATATATTTTCTTTTTCATACATGTACAATATTTATATATTTTTTTATATTGGAAATTTAAAATAAAACTAAATCACGTACAACACACGTCGTACAGTTCCCCGAACTAATAAATAAGCTCTCTTTTCAAAGCTTCCACCTCCGGTGAACCTTCAAAGCCCGCGCATCAGAGGAGAGCTCGAATTGCCGAGCTGCAAACCCCTCTATCTACGTATATATTTAAGACTATGTGTATCTACAGCGGCGAAATTATGCACTACAAAAGTTGGGCAAAAGCGCATTCTGCATTCTGCAGCAAATTAGAGACCTCGCACGCTTCCTATATTCATAGACGGGTGCCTGCACACCAGCAAACACCGACCCAAACTCGAGCCCCGTCAATTGTGCCTGCTGCAAAGAGACCAAACACACATTTCATTAGCTGCCACCTGCGAATCCCCTAATTACACCTGGACGTGAGCTCGGGAGCTTTTCGAAAAGTTTCCCCGGAAAAAACGGATCGGATTCTTTAATTTTCGCTCGTTATTGTTTGGGGGGAAACTTTTCGAGCCTGCACGCGCTCCGAATCGAAAGCTGGTCGATTTTGGCCGTTCTGCTTTCGGATACGTGGGAAGAAAGCGCATTATCACTTTCTGAGCACTTTCCGAGGACCTGCCTCAAGAGAAAGTTGGACAGTGCACAACAAACACATTCCATTGTCTCGGGTGGGGGACTGGCACAATGCTGGATTCGTTATTCTAGTTATTGGATCGATATGTACCTGGGAGAAGTGACAACGGGACTCGATGGTTCCATCTGAATGGGTATTATCCTTGTCCTGGGTTGGGCTCCGGCTGATGGCGGAGGGCTCATCATTCCTGGATCCATTCGCATTATCTGCGGTTGCACGACTCTAGTGATTTGTTGTTGAGGTTGTTGATATTGCTGCGGTGGTTGTTGGTATTGTTGTTGTGGTTGCTGGTATTGTTGTTGTGGTTGCTGGTATTGTTGTTGTTGTGGTTGTTGATATTGAATATTGGGCTGTTGTTGTCCCGGTTGCTTTCCTTGCTGATTCATATCGATTATGATGCGTAATTGAGGCTGTTGTTGTCCCCTGCCTTGCGGTTTTCCTTGTTGATTTTGTACAATCTCGTTCTTTGTCACTTCCATTTGTATTGGTATGACTCTTTGGCCACCTGTTTGATCTTGTTGTCTCCATTGAGGTTGACTGTTTTGTCTTCCTAGCGTGGCACTATCTTGTCTTTGAACCATCTGCTCTTGATTTCTCCATTGTGGTTGTTGACTCGGTTGCCTTCCCAATGTAGCACTTTGGTTCCAAGGGGGCTGTACGGGAGATGCCTGTTCTGTTTGTTCGGGACCATCTCGTGGTAAACTTCTACGGCTTTCTGTTCTCACACACCATGGCGGTGGTGGTGAAGTTTTATTCGCATTTTGTCCCCATGGTAGACTAGCTTTAGGCGTCTCAACAACTTTTGGACTGAATGGTATCTCTGGTTGGTTCTCATTTGGCTTTTGCTGTCTTGGTTTTACCGGTATTGTCATATGTGTTTGATATCGAACCTCTTGTTCGTCAATTGGTGACTGAACGATAGGTTGTTGTTGAACTTTCGATTCCTGTCTCCAAGGAGCAACATTTTGTTGAGGTACACTTTTTTGCATCATCTCTGGACTTTTAACTTGACGATTAACATTATTATATATGGGCTGTGGACTGTTTTGCTGCGGAGATTGTACTCTATAAACTTGCACAGGTGGTGACATTGGACTTCTCGATTGTTGAGCCGGCGAAAATGATTCTGGTCTCGGTGAATTGTTTACGACTTGATAAGGAGAACTATTTGCAGGCGATTCCACTCTTTCTTGTCTCCATGGACTCGCTGCGTTTGGTGCGGGAGTTGGTGATTTGATACTATTTGTATCTGCACTTGGAGAGAAAGTTTGTCTGCTTGATGAATTAGAAACTGACGGTTCTTTGTTCCATGGAGATGGACTGAGGTTAAATTGGGAATCTTGTCTTTGCAACATATCCTTGGTTGGCGTTTGTTGGACCGAAGGGGTCGATTGAGGACTAGCATTATTCGGATATTTTGGTTCTGGTTTCCAAATCGGACTAGTCGAAGGTGACTTATTGTGCTGTTGTAGTTGCTGTTGTATCTGTTGTTGCTGTTGTTGTATCGGACTATTGGGAACAGTTTGTTGAGGAGGCTGTTGAGAAAATTGCCTCGGAGGCTGCATTCTCATCTGTGGAGCATTTGTATTAGGCGATACTGATTTTTGAACAAACTTAGGTACCGGTCCTTGTTGTAATCTATCAGCTTGCTCTGATTCCCAATGATACGGACTGTGCGTTTTCCTCAACATTCCAATCGGATTTTCCGGAATCACAATTTCAGGCCGTTCACCATCTTGAATTGTTTTCGGAGATTTGGAAACATTAATGACTAGTGGTGGAGGTGGTGGAGGAGGAGGTGGAGCCGGAGCCGGAGGTCCTCCATTGACACTAGGTTTCATTTGATAAGAAGGATTATCATGATCTTCCATCTGCTGCTGTTGCTTGTTCAATCGCCTTGCCATACTAGGGGTCCTGATCTGGGACAGATCAAGACCTCCTGGAGTATAAGTGAAGGGCTTCTTGTCTTTGGTCATCATGGCATTTTGCACGCACGCTGGAGGCTCCACGGCGCATCGGTTTTGAAAATTCTGAAAATTGGCAGCGATCAATTTTAAGTATTTAAAAAAATTGTAAATGAGCATGAATACGATGTGTGTTTACCTCTCCATGATTATTTTTGAAACTTGGAATTCTTCCAGTGTGTAACATTGGAGGTGGAGGCGGAGGAGCCCCTTGACTGAAATAAAAAATCAACATTAATCCTTATGAATCAGCAAATTCTATGTCTAGACATAATAAATCCTACACACTAGGCAAAGTTTTAAGTGATTAGTAACATCCAATCTTATATTTCAATTACAATGACCTTGAAATTTAACTGAAAACCTTTATTTTTCAGTTTTCGTATTATTTCAAAAAACATGTATATTTACATCATAAAATTATGTACAAAATTTGAATTTGAATTCCGAAACGTCCAACAACTAAAAGGGAATGCATTTTGTCCCCTTTTCCGCGAGCTCGTCATTAGGAGAATCTCTATTATGCGGATCGAATTTCCGAAACTGAGGTCCTTTGTTCTTTTTATATTGGGGAATTCTTGGAATGCAATGATAATATAAGATCTGATTCGGCTGCAGCCAAGTTCAGAACGCGGAGGTCATGATCCAGAAATAGTCTGTCGAAATTGCGTGAATGTTTACACTAAAATTCCCGCAGCGACTCGAAATCGCTTTCAATTACCACAAACTGCTAATTTCAACAGTCTGCTTCCTTCAATATTTTTGTGATTTTCATATTTTTTTAAAAGTGCACAAGAGTTAAAATTCATTAAAAAATATATATTTTTAAACAAACATACAATTCGTTTGGTGGTATTATAAAAAAATAATTAAATTTTCATCATGCAAATCGAGGGTCGTATAAACCGGGAGACTACTTTACATAGACCGCACAATAAAAAAGCTATGACGCAAAGGAGTCTTTTCTCATACGATTTATATTTTTTTTTACGACTCGAGGCTTTTAATAGTGAAATTGTATATACATGTGATATTTCCGAACGTTCAAAACAATGTCATTAAGTTAATTGCGATATATAAAAGTTTGCGTAAGTCCTAATTAAGCACGTAAAGTTCCATTTCTTAATTGATTGTATGAATATTCTAGTGCCGCCAAGAAATTAAGCCAAATTATATACAATGTAAAAGTTTAACATGAAATCATATTATATGTAGGTTTCGAAACGTTTTCAAATTAAATCTTTTCGCAAAAACAAAACCATTCATCATTTCGCATTACAGCATTCGATTCAAAATATAATACAAACGAATTTTTCATCCATAAAATGCAATTACAGGCATATGTAACGAATATTTTTTTTTATATTAACTATTCGAACTGACAAATTTTCTATGAAACAATCATCCACAATGTACAAAGGCAAAAATCAGATTCACCAACCGTAAATAACACATGCATTTTCCGCTTCGTAAAAACGAAACGGGTAAAAGCATTTTTATATCACTACACAATTGGATACGAAACTATTCAAAAGTTTCCCATTAAATGATTTTGCACAGACCGAATGTATTTTTTCCTATTCTGTAACGAGCTTCCACATTTCAAAAATAAAATTTCAACATTGATACGACCTGAAAATCGGTCACATGACACAAATCCATTTCCGTCTCACATGTTATATCGGAAAACGCCCGCATCGATTTTTCTCTGGCTTGACGAGGATAATGAGAAAAGTTGTAGCGGCGATTTCCGGCCTCGCTTTTCCGGAAAAGCGCTTTTCGTCTTTCCAATTAGGACGTCGTTTTCACGCGCTTGTTGCAAACTGCAATTGACGTATTGCAACGCGACGAGCCTTAATTAGTCTGAGAGTGCATTTCGCGCACGTGCATTCACATATGTACACGTGTGCGCCTCTATAATTCCCACATTATGCTCTGCGTATTGCGCTTATGCCCGGAATGTGTGTAAAAGGCTAATTTTGAACGAACCTTCTCAAATCTGGATAGAAATTTTAAAATTTTCATGAAAATATTATTGAAAAGTTTTTAAGTGGATCTTTAAAAATTTAAATACATTCAAAAATTAAATTTATAGCTAAATTTTCTTAAAATCACAAATTTTAAGCAAAAATATCATAGTAAATATATGAATGTAACTGATCAATGATCTGAAATTATTTGATTAGGTTTTTATAAATATAATATTTTTTCTAGATAAAACTTTTTGCTATCGTTACCTCAATAAATGAAATATGAATTGGACAATTTATTTTTTCCACTTCATCTCTGAACTTAAATGCTTTAAAAATTGGGAAAGCCTGGTTTAGAATGTACATATGTTGTTTGTATAAATTAGGATGCTCTGTGTCTTTGGTATATTGGAATTAATGTGACTTTATTACGTTGATTAAAATATAATACGAAAATAATCTTAAAATATTTTAATATTACACACTTCGAGTATAAAAATGAGTTTTTATGACTTGAATTACAACATTTAACATTTCATTTCAATTCAATGAACAGAATATTGAAAAAATCAATTTATGTATGTGTTGAGTTCGAGAGTTCGATGCACATTTCATAAAACATAGATAATTCACGAGCAAATTGTATAGTATTCCATGTAAAAGGGTAATTTAAAAAATGAAAAAATTACAGATATGCATGCCAAATTAAATAGCTACTTTGATTTCACACGTGATGGTTCAAAACTGTAATTTAATAATCAATATTACGATTTTCTTGAATAAATTAATAACTAATGCAACATAAAAACCGACATAGAACACGCTCATATTATCCAAGAAAATTTTTCATACATCATCCAAAATTTTCACATTTAAAAGCAATCAATCAAAATCAAGCGCGAAATGTATCAGACAATTCTCAAATCATCATAAGACACCTATTCCGTCCGAAAATAACCGGCACACACATGCAATTTCGAAATCGCACTATTTTCGCGCGCGTGATTCAAACAGTTGACGTCCGGCCAAAAAGTCGGCCGAAACAGACGCAAAATCGCGCATACACCTGTGCCCCCGTAACAACACACTTGCACACACAATAACGATAAATAAATGCAATACGTGGCGTGTGTGCAATCGCATAATAATATAATGATCAATCATGTGCAGTTTGTGCGCTGCACTGGCCTGAATAATTAGATATGGCCGTTGCACTTACTGCATCGTTGTCAATCGCGAAATGATTAATGATTCGGCGCACGTATTCAATTTGTGAAGGATTCGTTTAAAATTATCCTTTTGTGTTTGTGTCCGGTTTTATTTCGATCGAGTTTCGGTGCGTTGTGGGATGTTTTAAGTTGCGGGCAGAATGGAGTGGAAATTGCGGTCCATTTTCGGAAATTGATGTAGTGTATGGAATGTTTGGGTTTGAAAATTGGAAAAAAATCGGAAATTTAGGTCTATTGGATTGTCCAAAGAGAACATTTTATTTTAATTTCGTGATGAAGGTGTTCAATTTGCGTTTTTTCAACAAAAGTTTTTTATATGTTTTGATTTGTATGAAAATTGCAGTGCACTTTTGAATGGATGCAGTATGTATTTTTTTTAATAAAAAAAATAAAAGAACGATATAAAAAGTGCATTTTATTATATTCTCAAAAATATATAAATTTATATCATGAAAAAATATGGAATGACCGCAATATCCATTTGAATTTTTTTTAAATGACGCTATAAAAGTGATCTCAAAAGTTATCCAAACGCTTTTTAGTATAATATAAATGAAATGTTTGAATACATCCCGAAATACATATCATAAAATAAATTGGCAACAAACATGAGTAAATTATCTATTTTATAACGTTTTTTTTTAGATATTTTTAAAATGGTTATAACACCACTCAAAATTATTAAACTCAAACATTGAAAATATAATTATTTATTTTTATTTTTGAAACTTGTACCCTCCAAGAACTATGTTAATTAAAATAAAAGAACAAAATTTTTATAACACACTGCATATGATTGTGAACTCGTTTAATTCATCGCCGTTTGATATTCGAAAACAATTTTTCAAATGAGAGTAATTAGTTCATTACATAAATGACTTTATGTGATTCCGTTAATGGCCGTTTTAATTTTTATACGTTCACGCAACGTATCGAATGTAACGGGAAGAATTCAAAATGAGGTTTGGAATGAGTTTTCTTTTTTTTTCATTCAGCCTTGGTGTAGAAGGTGGCCAAATTGAAAATAAATATTTTTATGTTTCTCTCACGTCTGATGTCTTTTATCTTCATAATAACGACTTCGGAATTTATTTTTCGACCTCAACCTTGTTTTTTTTTATATTTACAACATTATGTCGAAATGGGAAACGATATTATACAAACTGAAATTTTAGCGAAATTACGCAAATTTAAACTATAAACTGAAATACTTAAACACGTTAATTCGAACGTATTTTTTCACACAAACTTCAATAAAATTTGAATACCAAATCGATGCCCATTAAACGGACGTCCATTTAAATCCACCACTCGAAATTTATCCATCTTATATTCGAAAAACTATGCAAATCCTCAAGCACTATAATTTAACTGCTCGATATTGATAAAAAAAAGCGACGCGTAACTTTGATGGCGTATAAAAATCGCGGTGCGCTGAAAAGTTTGAATCGTCTCTGAAATTTTCATAACAATAAAACATTTCATCGCCATGTCGTTAAACAAGAGTCTTTTCGACGTAGTATATAGATCATAATAATACGACAATATGGTGGATACGTCCTTTTTTTTAAGGCATGTATAAAAAAGCCCGCCGAAAAGGGGACGTAAAATATTGTCCGAGATACGGCGCACTTTTCGCAATATGCGAAAAAATAAAAATAACAAATAAATAAATAAAAATGTAAGTACCCCTCGTGTGCTTGTGTGTGTGTGTTCGTTGCGAAATTACAAAAAATAACTGGACCGAAATGCGAACGGCTAATTTCCTTCGACGAAAAAATTATATGAGCGGACGCTTTTATGGCTCGCGAAATTATTATATAAGCGTGTCCGTTTTGTAAACTATACCTATTATGTTTAATGATAATCGCTTATTTCTTTCTGTTAATATAAGTACATCAGAATAATAATCGATAAATATATTTTTTATGAATACATACAAAACTCTTTTTACACGGTTTCGAAATAATACTGTTCAAGAAAATGAACCATTTTTTTACCCTGTTTTTTCACTTCCACGCGGTGTAAAAATAAAAATAAAATATTTATCATTATGCCACAATGACAAAATCCGGACAAGGCCAATGTACAATTATAGTTTTCGAATGAAAATTTTCAATATTTTTTGATAATTTCACGTGGCAAAATTTTGCCACTTTACACATTTTTTATTAAGTATATTTAAATGGAAATTTCATCCAAATGGAACCTATCTCCAATTTTTATATGGTCACCATACAATTTTTTTACGCGGTAATCTCAAGAACGCATTCTTCATGTAAAAAGAGAAAAATTTGGATGTAATTTCAAAACATGTGATAGGTAATAATTTCAATTAATCTATATATATATTAGTGAAAAAAA
>JAOXNN020000021.1:9711349-9722011 GCA_028571205.2 Hydropsyche betteni
AATAATAGTATATATATATAATAATAGTGAAAAATCTCTAATTGAAATTTATTTTTAAATTTGACTTTCTAATAATAAAATACAGTTCATTATAACAAAATTATGATTAAAATAAAGTTTAAATGAATCGATTCGTCGAAGTGTAACAATTATATTAACGATTTAGTAATTAGATAATAAATGCATCATTTGATTATCTCTAATATATTTTTACCTCTACCTGTATAATTTAGTAAACCGCAAATCGATATATATATGCAATTGTGGTTCTGAAAGCAACGAATGACGTTAACGATTATAGATAATTTTAATGGTCTGAAATGGGAAATTTTCGCATGAAATTGTTTAATTTGTAAAATGGCTTTTAATTGTCGGTTGCGAGAACAAACATTATTAAAATTTGTTTAATCTCCTAAATGTCTATATGTAGAAGCGTCCATAAAACGCCGAACTGCAAAATAAATAAAAGAAATCATTAAAAATGAAACGAAAACAAAAAAGCTTCGATATTCTCGTGTGCATGTTCCAGTCGAGATTCGCATCCACGTCGAATCGAATACAATAAAAAAATTCAAAGTTATCGTTTCCAGATCTAAAATTCGCACGGTCGTTTTGCGCGATTTTCCCAAATCGAATCCAAACGAACGACGTAAAATTCCTTTTCCCGCGCGAAATTGAAAAAAACGACGCTTTTCCGTTATGTGTCCACACTGCAGAGCGAATCGCTCGAAAAAATATCGAGAAAAAATACATGTTCAGCGAAAAAAATTTGTAGAAAACGAAGAGAACAGAGCCGAAACTCGTATTCGACCGCAACTCCAAATAGAAACATATTTGTTAATTCAAAAATGTGATTTTTTCGATTTTCTAAGTGAAAATGCTGATTGATTAGATTTGATCCCAGAAGATATCAAAATTATTATTTATTTTAACTACTTGTTGTTTATATGTATGTACATATATAAATCTCATAATATAATAAAAAGTTTATTCGAAAGATAAAAAAAGTACTTTGATATATTCATATTAATATTCACTTACTATAATCCGCTATTATAGATGAGCTATCAATAGATAGGTCTCATAACTCATAATATACGAACACTAGTTTCCTTCCTTTAATATTACATTATTCATTTCAAAAGTGTATATTATTACAATATAATATGAAAAAAGTTATTTGAACTACTCTTAAATTCAGTAATTAAGATAAAATAGTAAATAATTGAATCCAAAAAAAATAATCATTTATTTTATATTGTGAATTTTGATTTCACGTTCCTAGAACGAAAAATGTTTCAAACTCAAAGTCTCACAATGCGGTACACGACCGAACTTTTTCACTTTTCATATTATTTTCGAGTCGTTTCCGTTAAAACAATGACGCGAAATTTTTAACCAAAGTACAACAGAAAAAAAACCACCGAAGTTTCGGCGGAATGTTTACGTTTCGGGATTTTTTCGCGGCTCGTTTGCAAAATGGCGAAAAGGCGGCGTTTCGTCTAAGAAAAATATGAATTCAACGGCTGACGTTTATTCCCGTGCTGAAAGAATCCAGACAAATTTATTTATGGACACATTAACGCGTTTCACTTTTCTTCTCGTGAAAGTTTCGGAGGTTTTTTTTCTTACTGGCTTTTTCGCCTTTGTTCGGTGTATATCGTCTATTTTGTGTATTGAAATTTTCGCGGCGTTTTCCCTCAGCTAAAATGGGGCTTTGGAGTTTGAATAAAATCGCATTCTTAACGCAGACATAAATTATCTTGGTTGATTAATAGGAAGTTTAATGTTTAATTTTCGAAAAAAATGCTGTCACAATAAATTGGAGATTATGATATTTTTTTAGTACATTGATTGTAGATTTGGATGAACGGGCGTTTTGCATTTTAATAAGCTATTTTGCTTTTCGTTGGAACGATGATAAATATCATGTTTAATCAAGGAACTGATGCTAAGGAAAATTTTGTATCCTTCGTCCTTAAAGCATTCATAACGGTATTAAGTGATAAAATAAGCTTGAATTATGCGCTCAGGTAATAAACGATTCGTCCACGCACCTGATGTTCTAATTATGTCGTTAAACATACATCCTCAATCTTTTCTAATAAAAAATTATCAATAAAAAAATTATCAACGACATACAACGACCACTTTCTACTTAAGTAAACTTTCAAATAAATATATTTTCTAGTCATAAAAAATATTTTTTCTCATATAGTCCAATTACTTATTACTTAAATTCATAATGAATTGATGAATGAATCTATATATGATAAAGCTGAGCCCTAAGGCTAAACTTCATCGCATTATTAATATAGGATCTATATTAATTCATTAGATATTGTTTAAAAAAGATTTATGATACATGTAATATATAAAATTTCGTTCTATAATATTATAATATTTAATATTATATCACGCATTCATGTTGAGAACTTCTGTTTTCTGAAAATACACTAATATATATTATAAGAGCGCAATGATGCCCCCAAAGTGACTCGACCAATTTCCCAACGATTTTTTTCCACCCTACGAAAACGCAGAAAATAAATCCGCGAGAATTAACAAATTCAAAAAAAAGTCCAGATTCAAATGATACGCGTCGAATTGGAAAATTTCCAGAAAATTTTCCGATGAAAACAAGCGAGGAAAATCGTTTGGCAGCCGCTCCAATGACAGTTTTTCCGTTGTTCCGCCATCTTTTTTTCCCGCCATTATGTACGGTCAGTTCATAGCGCAGGTTCAATGTTATACGTGTTAAATAAAAGTGGGGATCGTTGCGCGGAAAAATTTCACAACTTTTTCCCATAATAAACGTCCGAATATCGGATTTCGGTGCTGATCGCATAATAGAGCGTATGGGTTTCGATTGTGGGAATTTCCACGTGTGACTTTTATGGTTTTGCGCCGCTTTTTAATGAATGTTTATTGTTCGGGTTTTTCATTTGTGGATTACAGAGTATTATGTGAACTTTTCAAAACGCGAATTCGTTCATTAAATCGTCATTGTCATTTCTCTTGGACGTCAATCTTCCGGAAACCCATAGACCCTGCCGAGCAATTAGCGCCGAATTTTCACTTAACCCATTGACGCCCGGTTGCATTTCATTAGCAAACTGCCAATCGCCGTCGGCCATTATACAATCAGACGTCGACCAGGACCTGGACACCTTAATAAAATGGTCAGGACACGTGAGTGTAGACCTATTTTCGCCTTCTGTGACACGTGTGTTCCTTTGACGGCTCAACAGCCGTATAATTGGATACCGTAAGTGTTAATTGGACTGACGGATTGGATTCGATTTATTTTGTTCTTTTTTTTTCGTTTGGAGAGGTTGAATAATATTCGATTCGTTGTAGTTTTTTTCCTGTATTGATGGTGGGTTTAAATATATAAAAATATTTGAGCGATTGTAAACGTTGTTTTCAGTTTGAAATTGTGATTGAAATATTGGAAAAACTTTTCTACTAACTGTTCGTTCGTCCATCTTTTCAATTCATAAACTGTAATATTATATTTGATTATTAAATATCTTGTAAGTGTGAATCATTTCAATCAAACGTCGAACAAATAATTTTACTTAAATTTTTCAATAATAAATCATATTTAATTTGTATTCGAATTATTGATCGTAAAATAATCATATTCATTTTATTCAAAAACCATTTTTATCAAACTAACAAATTTATTTCGGGAAAACTATACACATTATGCATATTCCGTCCGACACGCATTTTTAATTAATTATTAAACGAACTGGACTAATTTATTTTGCTGTACAAAATCAACGGATGTTTTTTTCCATCAGAGTTCGACAAATATAAAATGATGTATGTATAGTAAAATGAAAAACCTATCGAATAGAACATTTCGTTTTCCTCTTTCACAGTTTTGTTTAAAATGGCCTTAATTTGTTTGATGTATATTTAAATTAATCGAAATAATTTGTTTGAACACTTGATTGGCATATTTTCACTAAAATATTGTTGATTTTCGGTTCAGCATTATTTGATCATTTATATAAACAACTTTGATTCACATCGATTCATATTCATTTAATATTTAAATCTTTGTAATTTGAGTGGTTTTTCATTACCATACACTATTTATAAATCTCTTCAAATCGTTTATTCATTTTTTTTATTTGCACTTAAATATTCAAGTGAAACATAGATGTCTCTATAAACGTATAACATCAGTTTTTTGATATATTACAGTTTCTTTCGATTACCAAAGTTGTGATTAAGTATTATTAATGTGATAACATCAAACAATATAATAAATTATTTTCAGTATATCGTCTTAATCACCTGAACTTTCAATAAAATCCGAAAAACATAAGATCTGTTTTGATGTTTTACACATTTTATTTCAAGCTAACTGAACCCGGCAGACGTTGTCCTGCCAGTCTGTATTATAAAAGCTTGATATGATTCTATGAATTACGTAACCAAGGCAACTAAATTCAAAAAACGACAAATCTTTCACTCTTCGTACTGATTTTTTTTTGTTTTAACGGTACAAAAACTTTCTCAACAAAAAAATACATATACATGCCAATTTTCACAGTGATCAATCGAACAGTGTTGAAGCGAAACGACGTCATATATACACATATCCATTTATATATATAGATAATTATAACATTAATTAGAATACGATGTAAAATGCATTGAGCCATCTCAACACACCCAACTACAATTGAAAACAATACAACTGTAATAATAATATGTCCACGTTTAATTGGATCCGCGAACTTGTCGTGTGGGATTAGCCGAGTTGTCGTTTAACAAAATGGTTAATTACGCGCACGCAGACTGGCAACACTGTTGACCTTGGCGCCATCTGCTCGGCCGAGTGGGAGTCATAAGGTTAACTGGATTAGCACACCAGGGGCGGTTAACTTGAGGTCTGCGGTCGCTCATTCGATTATTTGCCCGGCCGTTGTACTATGCGTAGGTAGCTCTATCTGTCCGGATAGTGGATGAGGGGTAAAGATTCAAAATTAACAGTCTTTGGTTTCGGGTAAATTGGGGAGCTTGTATGTTTGTGTATATTTTTTATGAAGATTTTTGTTTTTTTTTTCAATAGATTTTGTTCATATTATTATCGTATATAATATTAGGTCTTTTTGAAAATTGTGCTTTTTTTAAACTCTCAAAGAGTTGATAACCGAAATCGATTCTTGCCAAATGGCTAGAAGCCAATGATACACAATTCGTCTATCTGCTGGTCACATTACGTATCGCTCAACTTCAGATATCAATGGGAATTTGTACTTAATCACATATATAATACGTTATTAGTTCCATATGTATATTACATTATAGTTTAAATTTAAAAAATAAAGATTTTTTTTATTATAGTAGTACACAATAAAAATTCTGCTTAAAAAAGTATAGAAAATATTATTGATGCACTATACCTATACTTTCTTGAATATCCATATTTTTCATTCTGCTTTATTTACAAAATACCAACTATAATCTTCTTGAAACTTGCATTTCCCATTACTTTAAAAACACATAATAGATTACTTCTTAGTACACAGACATTACTATCAGCATAATCCCATTACATATTTAACATATGAAACAGTAAACTTCCTTCTTGACAAATCAATTATTAATAACTCACACAAATCCGAAATCACCAGTTTTGATTCTGTGCCCTTCGAGAAGTGGCCGGTCATTGTGTATAAGCACCTAGACGTGCTATTTATTTATTCGCCATTGTTTCTAATTCGCTGGTTGTGAACGGCTGCTAGTGGCCCTAATTCGGGTCGTGGATTTCCGATAGTTACCCGATTCGGTCAACTGCTGAAATGTTTCATTGTTTCAAGGGGCAAACCTTTTTTGAAGTGTTTATGTAGGTTTTATGATGTCGTTTCGCTACTCGGATATGTGTGCGTCTTAAAAAAGTTGATTAATGTCGGAAAAACTTCAGAGTTTTCTTTGACAAAGTGCGCAGTTTTCTTATGCGACTCGCTCATTTTCATTTATTTAAAATTATTTTTATGTTAACGCTGCCTACGTGAATTTTATATTTTTCTAATTTGCTACATGAAGATCGCACATTTTTCATGATTTCGCATTTAGTAGCCAAAGTTTACGATTAGTCATGTAAGCGTCGGTTCTATTTCGAAACGAAGCTTTTCGCAGCCAAGTTTTTCATTTATTCCCGATTTTCATTGTTTATTTTGAGACGCGGGTGAATTCCCGAAAAATTTTCCGCACATTTTGTCCAAAAAAATATATAGAGCCATATCTAAGGCGTGACGCTTTCATGTGTAAAAAAATATTTTCGCTCCAAAATGTGTCACAGCTTCGAATAAATATTATATTATTTTTTTGTCAATCTGATATGAACTATCAACGTCTGAGACAAAAAAAAATTATGATTGATTCAAATTCATCGGAAAATTGTTATTTTTTTATTATTTAATAATTTTACTTATTCAAAAGCTTCAGTAATTTATTATTATACCCTATAGAAAACAAAATCTAAACCATTGTACATTTTGTGCGGACGTGACCTTAAGCTTCCTACGCGGAATCCGAAACTCACATTCTGTGTGACCTTTTGAATATTTTATTATTCGATTAGAGAACAATTATCGAAAGTCGCGCGTCGAACTCGAATTTGAACGAATTGTTCCCCTTTTTGTACATTTTTTTTATATTTATACATATGTACTCCGATTGCTTTTTTCTCGTTTTTCGGAACGTTTAAGTTTTTCCAATTTTTCGTGCGGGTCATTTGTCATTTTGTACAGGCATTAAAAATAAATTAATCTGTTTTTTTTTCTATTGTTAGTGATACGCGTGATCGTCCTAAAATTGTCAAATTATGCTTTTATAGAATTGTAATTTGAAAAAAATTGACAGTGAAATATTATACGAATCTGTCTTTGAATGATAAATAAGACAAACACGTTTTGGAATTTATATTAAAAAAAACAATACATTTTAATATACTGATATATTATTCAAATAACACAAGTTTAATGCATTCAAATGGGCCATATACGCCGCGCGTTAACACACTAGCGACCGAGCCACAATCGCGCGAGCGTCCCCACAGCGCCGTTCGAAATCCGACATTTTACAATTTGACGATCGTTCGATCGACACTTCTCAAACTTCCCCTACGCTTTTTATCGCCACCGAGGCCCAATCTCGGCGAGTTTTTCAGACGGCAATGAAAGGCCAATTTTTGCAGCTCGTTACAGTACGGGCTGGCGTATCTTTTGACATGTGTGTGACAGTTACGGTCTCGTATTTACGACGTTGCTAAATTTTAGCACCGCATTTCCATTTTATGATGCCCATCACAATTCAAACGACAGGATTAGCGATGTTCGCGAAAATGAACGCGCTACATGTAATGGCGTTAGCGTATCTCGCGTAACGGCCCACCGTTATCGCACTAGAGGGAAGTTAATTAAAAAAATATTAATTCGATTAAATTTTCTATTTTTGATCAATGAATATTTGTGTTTTTAAAAATTGATGTGAATGATTTTGATTTATGTGTAATTTATTTATTTAAATGATTTAATTTTATAAGACGTATTGATTTTTCACGATATTGTGTAGTGTAGTCGTTAAATGAATGGATGTTTAGATCTTCTTGAGATCATCTGCCAAAGAATAGTTTCAGTCTCTTTAAGAGTTTCCTTCTTCTCATCGTCGCATAAGCACCTCAATAAAGAAAATCGTTTGAATTTTTAATGATATCGAAAAGGCTTTCAGACATATAAGCCTTGAAATTTCCATTAAAGAGCAACAACTTACGGATAAAAGCTATTGAAATAATCTTTTAAAAAATAGACTCAAGTTGACAACACGCGATTCCGCAAACAGATAATGGCCGCATCAGATATTATTCAACTTCGGTAATTAGCGAACGAAATATCATACAGAATGACTAAACCATTGACACCCATGATTTATTATCGTTTAAATCCAAAAATAAAACATGCAAATCAGTTTTGAAAGATTTCAACATTTAAAAACCGACCTTGAATTGTCTAATTTGTTCGACCGAATCCTCGCGCATGAAAAAAAAGCTCCAACCTCGATTAACTCATAATCCAAACAGAAAATTTTCATAGGAATAATATTATGAAACAACCCATCCTCTCGAGCGAAAAAACGACAAAAAACAGACCCGCTCTTTCGCGCACTTTCGAATTAACGTCTCGCACTCGAGATCTATACAGACCCAACTTCGGGTGGAGATCCAAATTAATAAATAACACATTGTTTACGAAGCACCGTCCGGTCTGGCCATGTTCCAAACGAAGACAGAGAGAAAGAGCCCCCGGAGAAAGAGACGATCAAAAGAGCATATTTTCGACACACGGCTTCAACGTGTTAACGTGCATGTGACCTGAATCATTCGGATTCCTTGGACGCGTGAATCGATACTTTTTTTCGCGTTTCAATCTCTTCGGGTGGAATTTAGATCATAATGTTTTTTTTGTGATAATTTAAACTTGTGTTTGGAAAGACTATGAATTTATATTGTGGGTGTTCTAATGAGGGGCTCGGTAGTAAATAGTGCTAAGTGCCAAAATTATTTGAGTTTCTTTTATCTACTACAAAAATTAGTACTTTTACTGCGGAAATCAATAAATAATTCCACGTTCTCTAAAAATATGACAGTACTATGTCGGGTTACTCCTAGTTTTATTTGCATTTAAATGCATGTTAAGTGTTTTTCTTAATATCTCCAAAAGTGACAAATGTCGCTTAGCATTATTTACTGTCGAGCCCCTCAAATAATTTTGAAAAAATCTTCAACTACATTTTTTTCACGATAACTATTTATTTAATATAAATGAAATTCATACATAATAAATATATATACTTCAGGTATATATGTGATTTTTTTTCAAAAATTCATCATCAATTTTATGCCATCATTTCATTGTAGAACAAAAGCATATCTGCCATATTTATATTTATATCATTCATTATATATTTATATCATTTTCATCTCGGGATATCAGATTTACCGAAAATCTCATTCATCGGCAATCCGATGAAAAAAACTTCTAATAACAGGTAAATTAAATTTAAAAAAAAAAAAACGAAAAACATTTTCTCCAAAAAACCGACTTTTCCAAAAATTCAAAAAAATATTTTTATTCTATAATATTTAAATTACCGAACTGACATTTATCGGTAATGATCCCTACTTTCATCGTACATCAATTCACGAAAATAATATTAGAAATTTCGAACACATCAATAAACTAATCGCCCTTAATAAAACCCGGACACGTTAACCCATTAATTGCCAGAAACGTGAAACTCCACGATCCGCAGTGTGCATTCTTAATCCTTTCGCCATGGGCGTATCAATCACACTCGTCGTCCATATAAAATTGATGATGTGCCCGGTTTTAGTGCACACCGCAATAATAATTCATGGACAATTTCGCTGTGATGCATTTGTGAGCGTCGATTATGCACATGCACATGCGCATGCTATAATAATCATGGGTGCATCGAGGAGATTCTCAATGTGTGGGTTGTCGAGATAATTTTGTTTTGTGATGGTTTTATTTTTGAGTTTTGATTCGATTGGTTGAACAGATGGATTTTGTTGATCAGACAAAATGACAGATATTGTTGATCGAGTAAAAATATTTATATAAAAGTAATTTAATTGAATGGTAAGATGAATGAATGTTGTGGATATGTAAAATAGTAGAAATGTTGTTGAAAATTTGCAGAATAAACTAGTGAAAGACGAATGAAATCAATCAAAATTTATAAAATATAATGGATGAAATTTGTTTTGAATCTGAAAATTTTTCGTATCTCATATTAATCAACCAATCATTTAATTATATTTTACACAAATTTTTTCATTATTTTCATTATTTCTATATCGAAATTATAAAAAAACTCAAACAACTTCCCATTCAAATAAACTATCACATGAAAAAACTTTCCTTGAATGCGACTTAGAAGTTTCACAACAACACAATTAATAAATACCCACATCAAACGAGCCAACAAAAACCAGTAACCTTTCAATCATCGAAACAATTTTTCAGCAAGTACCTCCCGTCGATCGCAACCACCATTTTTTTCCACACGGATCGAACCGACTCATTCGCATTTCAACACCAAAAGGACAACCCAAGGATATCCGCAGCGAGCGACATGTTGAGAGACACTGTCTCAGTGCATATAATTGTGTATGCACGTGTTGCATTTGTACATGTTCAACCGTCAATCGTAATTATGCAATTGGAGTGCGACGCGTGGGAGAAAGGTTATCGTGACAGTGGGCGAATGCGTTTTGTAACCGCGACGAATTAACTTAAACTCTGCACATACACACACTTTTATGTTGGCGCAATTCGATCGGCTTCTTTTCGATTGTTCGAATGCGATGTTGTGGAATTTTCGCGAAAAAAAACTGTTTTTTTATAAATATAGCGAAATTAATACGATTTATATTAAATGATTTTTTTTTGTTGAAAAATATATAATTATTAGTATATAGGCCCGATGTTAATAATATCGACTGTGAATTACGTAATTATATATAAAAAATTAAATTTATGCAAAAATATTTGATAACCGTTCCGTTGCGAAAAGTCGATGTCTGTTTGTTATATATAGAGGATAATGTATAGG
>JAOXNN020000021.1:9724128-9763741 GCA_028571205.2 Hydropsyche betteni
CGTTAACTGTATACGCATATAAAGACCATATTCGCGAAAAAGTCGCGAGCGTCATCGAACAGATACACAAACGGACACACACCCAGAAATCCGCTATTATATATAGGCGATAGGCGATACGCTTTAATATATGTATAATAATAATTAATATGTATTTTGTATTTGATTTGAAAATAATTTGATGAACCTATCGGTGCATTTACTACGGTATTGAAATTCGCAATAAATTACAGTGTCCTCTGACAGTTAAAACGGAATCAAATTACTTTATATGAAATTACCTTGTTTCGTCTGTCGATTTGCATTTCTGTTCTAACACAAATTGATGACGCTACGATCCATATCAAATTTCAATCCAGTAATAAGCACGTCGATAGATTAATACCTATTATCTGTACAGTACATTTGATTACTGTTATTATAATCGAATATGAAAACGACTCATACTCTAATTAAAATATTTTTGAATAATATAGTATAATTAAACATTTCTAATTGTATTTTTTTTAATTCGTTGATAAAAAGAAAATAAATTCAAATACCCAATCCTTTTTTTACACGGTTCAAGGAAGAAGAACCGATAATTTTTTTCACTTCAACACGGTATAAAAATATTAAATACATATATTATTATGACACAATTGTAAGAAACGGTGCAGGCCAGTATACTGTTATAATTATATCTATTTAATGATGGTTATTAAATAAAAAAAATTCTATGTTTTGATGATTTTATATGGCGAAATTTTTTCATATTACACATTTTTTATAAAATACATTTAAGTTCTATCCAAACATACTGATGGAACCTATCTTCAATTTTTATATGTTTACCATACATTTTTTTACACGGTAGTTTCTGAAACATTTCCCTCTTGTAAAAAGAGGATTTGGTGTATATTTTCATTATTTACGTGTAAAAAATAAATAAATTTTTAACCTTCTATCAATTCCAAATATAAATTGAACTAGATTATATTAAAATTTAACCCTTTAACCTACAACCTCTAAAATGTGATTTTTTTCCCAAATAACTTTGAAGATTTTTTTAAAGATGATACTTTAAAAATCCACACAACGTATCGTTGACCAAATCAACCCAACACGAATAATCATCTACAAAAAAAAGTTCAAAAAAAAAAACGAAATTCCAAAATTCAGCAACAAAAAAGACCCATCCGCGGCGCCCAATCGCCACATCAAACAACGGCTCGTTAACCACTTAACTTCCACAAAGACACACACGAAACAAAATCGAATTCGGCTCACCTGTAATCCGCCATGATCCTGACGCGCCAATATTTACCCGGTCGAGTTGGCCGTCGCTACGGCTGGACGAAATTCGGCTCACTTGGACCAAAACGTGCGCACACACACATCAATGTGTGAACGTAGCCGAGGGGCAGTTACACAACGCGGCCGCCGAAATAAATAGTCACACAGTTTCCTGTCCTCGGGATCTATAAATACGACACAGGGGGTCACGTTATTGCACGGCTCTATTTATTTTATTTATTTATTCGTATTATTTATCGGCGTGTTTTATGGTTGTGCTCGTTTCGCGGATGCGAGTTCAAATCGGGGTAGTTTTCGCGATGTTAATGCGTCGGGGTGGATGATGTATAAAGTTTCTGCTGTTGGTTTGATTAATTTAAAAAAAAAAATGTTTCGTAAGGTGTATCAGTGGCTGACCATGTATACGTGGTTGACCACTTTTCAGAAAAACGTGAAAATTACGGTTTTTAAAGTCGATAAACTTTCAGAAATTGTGCGATAGATAAGATATAATAAACAGGTAATCTATCGCACCATTTCTGAAAGTTTATCGACTTTAAAAATCGTAATTTTCAAGCTTTTCTGAAAAGTTGTCAAGGTTTTGTTGTGCATGGTAAGTCACTGATAAGTTACCTTATAAATTTTTTTTTTTAATTAATATAATAAAAATGAATCAAATCAACAACAGAAACTTTAAAAGTCTTAATTTTTGCGTTTTTCAGAAAAGTCGTCTACTATAGGTACGTGGTCAATCACTGGTATATATATATAAAAATAAATTTAAATTTGATTATAGTTATATAAATAATTGCGCGAAAAAATATTTATTCATTTTTATTAAATTATATTATATATTGGTGTAAAAAAATGTCGTGAATTTCATCAAAAAATTCTATTGTCTTTATGAAAGGTATGCATAGACGGTATGTGCTTAATTTATGCTCTTGTTTTTATAAGATCTTCGAAATTAAATTGTCGTAGGCGCCATTTTGACATCAAATTAATCGCTTTCAAATTAGGTAAAGCGTATTAACATTTTAACACGTAGGTGAAATTTATTGAATTTAGTCTCTTTATAGATGCGTTAAGTATTTTTGTAAAAGTGTTTTGACATTTTTCGATTATGAGATACCTTTTATTTATGATAATTCGGTAGTTATATGATACCCGATGTTCGATTCTATATTTTATTCAAAATATTCACATAAAAAGACCTAATACGATAAATGCACGTTTTGTAATATTCCGAATGTATATATATTTTTTGAATAATAAAATCATTGAAAATGAAACATTATTTTACGAAACATCATAAATAATTTATTTCAATATAAAAAAATCGAATGAATAAATTTCCTGAGGATTCATTATTTTTTAATAAAAACTTAAAACATATAATTTTTGTATACGTAACATTCATCCGTATATAAAAAAAAATCCAGTTTTCACCACGTCAAAGAAGAAACGTCGTTCAAATTTTCATGACGTCACTTCCAACCGGAACTCCGCCTGAGGCGGAATTCTGAACGATAGAATGGGCTAGCTCTTGAAATATCGAATTACCGACCGGAAGGCGAAACTTCGACACCTTATTATGTATAATGCGACTTTCACGATGCTGAAAACTTAATCGAAACTCGAAAATATCGACTCGATTCACGTCTGCTCACTATTTTCCATTTGTTGGTTAATAAACCAGGGTTTTCATCTTGAACTTTGTCTCCAAGTTGATGGTGTTTTGTATCAAAATTAAGATATCATTTTTTTTAAATACTAGTTATATTTGTTATAATAATATCCTAATATTTGATTGAATGTAAATATTTTAAAGAATATAAATTAATACGCGAATTGAAATTCGGTCTCTAGAGAATAAATGTGTAAATTGTTCGCATCAGTTAAAAGGTTAACATATTCACATTTTCAAATTCGAAGTCTTCCAAATACTTTATTATAAATATTGAAACAATCAATTGTAATTATTTCCATAATTGTAAAACATGTTTTAGCGATTTTGAATTGACCCCCATCATTGAATAATATAATAGCGTCAAAATATCTTTTAAAGCTTCTTCTACGTTCATAGAAAAAGTACGACAATTTAACTTTGTAATTAACACTTTTCATGTTGGCTCAATCGTATTTTCTATTAAAACTTTCAACTGCTAAATGTTATAAGCAAGTCGGTTGAATACTATTATTACATAAAATGTATGGTGCGAAATTTTTTATGAAACGGTTTAATTTTGCGTTTCGCTAAGATAACAATTAACAAAAACAAACACAATGTAAATGATAAACAGCTTTCGAAACAACAAGTGCATTCTGAAAATCAGTAACGAAACTTTACCAACTAAACTCGAAACGTATTCACGATAATAGCCAAATTCCGTCCGTTTGTTCCAAAATGGAAAATGCCTTTTACAACAATGCCAAGCAAGATTTCTCGATATAAATTTATTTATAATACATACTTAACTTTATACAAAATCGATAATCTATCAAATATCTTAAAACTTATATGGCAAATTCGAAAAATTATCGGATTAACATAGGTACAATATCTTAAATATTTCAATAGCTTTATATATCAATTATATTTAAAAAAAAAACTTAATCAACCCAATCATATTATAGAGCGTCCATTTTCGAATTACGAATCGAATCGTCCGCACATAATTTATTTGACCGTTGAAAATCACACATTTTGCCAGTTCGGAAATTAATCTGATTCTGGATTAATAGCAATTCGGATTAAAGCAGCTTTATTTGGCGTTTCGATTAATGTTGACATAATATAGTTAATATTGCGTTGCGTATTTATCCCGCACCCCGGGGCCATTGTTTTGCACAAAGGGCGAACTCGACGTTGTCAAATGGAGCGCTTTGATGCAAATTTTTTATACATTCCCAACGATTGATTGGATTCGTTGAATTTTTTTTTTAATAATTGGATGTGTTTTTTTTTTTAATTTGGTAGTGGATTTTGTTGAAGTTGATTAATTATATCAATTTTCTTTTATTTAAAATTGAATCTCTTTTTACCCGTATTTGAAAAAGTCCATAGAAAATTTATGAAATGAATTTATTTTAGATTTGGATTATTTTTCATTATTTATCTTTTGACTCATTCGATGCATTTTTTTAAATTTTATTAAAAAAGTTTTTCTACATCCAATTATTGAAATTATCGTATATAAGAAATTTGTCAAATTTTAAATTTGAAATTGAATCATAGTACGTTTAGTTCTGAAATAAAAATGTTTGAATCACGTATCTATTATTATATCAATGTGTTACGGAACAAATTTTTTTATTAGAATTGTTAAAAATAACTTGAAATTTTTCAATTATGAAATTTGATATTAAAAAATGAAAGTATGTTTCATACCAATATGATAAAAATATATTATTAAATCATCTTACTTTTTAGTCTTTCTTATATTATACTTTATCAAGTATCAAATAATTAAAAAAATCATTGATTTTTTAAATAAAAATGTTCATATTTCATCGTACCAATATAATAATTAAATATAAGTTTATTTTTCAATCAAATTAATTAATTGAAATAAAATAAAAATCGAGATTTTTGACCTATCCAATACCGTGCTGTCAAACCACTACACAATTTACAAAAAAAAAATTATATTAAAAAATCATTAAAATTTCATAATACTCATTCGAATACATAAAATAATTTATTATTAAAAAAAAAAACACTTCACTTATTAAAACCAGCACGGTACCGCAACCACCCCGAACCGTCACAACCTCAAAACCGAACCGACCAAAAAAAAAAAAAAAATACAAAACAACAACCGAATCAATCAACAAATCGCCCGAGGTCCAATCCGACCAGACCAACGCCGGCGACTGGTCGAAAATAAATTTTTGGACCCGGAGAGCGCGTTCAGAAATAAAATTGTTAAGGCGGCGCCACACCGCGGGCCACGTTCGGCCCGTCCTACAGCCGGTCCACACTGCTGACGATGAGGAATCATCGTGGAAGCATGCCCGGCTTCTTCTGGAAGGTGTGTCGTCATCTGGACGCGTGGGTCGTCCGAACGAACCGAGTTTCATTTCGGTGTGTGTGTGTGTGCTGTGTGGTGATGGTGATGCGAGTTGTGTGGACGTGATTAATATGGTGGAAATAGATTTTTGGGGGAAATTTGCTGGTTGTTGTCGGTGAATGTGTTAGTCGATTGTGGTGTGTCGGTTAATGGGTTGGTGTTGTGATAAGATATGATTTTAGGCTTTGGAGCGGGTGGGGCGATGGGGAACAGAAGTGGAGCCGGAGTATGGAAATTTTTAGTGCTTTTCTTTTCTGTAATATTAAAAAAAAAATTAACGATAATCTAATTTTTATTTATAACTAGTGACTTGTAACTGGCATTGTTCGGGACTATAATGTTCTGACTGTCTCACTCAAGGTCCAGAATCGTGTTTGTCGTTGTCCAATGTTTGTCTCCGTGTTTTCGGTTCCGATTGTTATTTTCTTGCGTTTCGGCATTTGTGACCCTGACGTAGATGATCACTTTTCAGTGATTGTCCTGTGGAATGATAACTGAAGTGGTTTCCAGTTGTCTTCTTGAATGATAGGATGTGTATAGGAAGGTGGGCCGATTCAAGCACGCGTTCTGCACACACCGGTGTACCGATTGTAATTATTGTCAAATTATATATCACGCCGCAAAGCTGGAGTAAATACTTTGATTCCGGAGTGGAGCAAATCAAAAAAGTGGTCGCTGCAAAGTCTTGATTTTAGAATCTAGTGTCTTCTTGGTGATTATGGCCATAAGCACCAAGAAGACATTAGCTTCTTTTTATAAAAAGCAACATGAAAATCATTTTAAAACGATCTATACATATAATATTTTTATTTTATTATCATAAGTTTACTGTACAGTATTCAACGATCATTAATAAGCTTAATCCAATTTCAACACATAGTTCTCAAATGCAACTTTATAAATATATGTACAATGTCTTTACTAGTCAAAAGATACACAAATCAATTATTTGACGTGCATTTCTCTATCGAGGCTATGTTGAAACTAACCGCTTTCGAAAACTGATGGATAAAAAATTACGTATTGAATATACGCATCATTCGTTCTGATAAAATCTCGTAATAACCTTTTCATATTAGAGCACATAAATTACGCATTTCGTGCATTATTATTTTATTAATGACCTTTCGAAACGAAAGTAGGTTGAGAGCCATCGATTTATCTTTGCAGCTAATGATGCATTTCGAATGCGATATTTTTGTACGTTTGGTCATCGGCGACTATTCACCTAATTTCTCTTGTTACTCATCAAATAAAAATATAAAATACTTAAAATATATATTTGGAATTGAAATATAATTTTCACGAATTGATTTGTATAATTTTATATATCATGTTTTTTATCTTGATACGATTTCATATATAATACATTCGATCATTTATTTCAATCAAAATATCGTTTAATTAAATAAATAATACAATTTATTTCGAATATAAATGGATGCTAATTAATGGACGCCCAATAATAGCGCGGTTTTGCATTTTTAACGTGCTACAATCACAGATTTATATTTGTAAGGAAATTTAATGGGTTTTCAATAATAATTATCACGGTTTTACTTATAATTGAGTCGTTTATATGTATCGAATATTATTGACGGAAAATACGCAAGTAAATCATACACTTCGGATAAAAAGGGACATGCGAGAGTCTTTTCTCTTTTCGTGTATAAAAAAAATATGGAAGAAATATGTATTTTAAAACCTCCCGAGAATTATATTATCAAAAGAAGTTCAAAAAGAAAATTTTGATTTACGTTCGAAAGTTTCTTTATGTAAAATCTGTGCGCGAACCGCTCGAGCGAAAACTCCGGGATTTTTTTTGCGCGTTATTAATTTTTAACATTTATTTATGCGATATAGATAATGTGTGATATATTTTTTTTATGTGCTAGGGACAGTTTGAGCGGCGCTGATATTTTTTTTTTCGCGCGTAATAAAAGGCTCGGAGGGAATTTTAAATGTCGCGCGGCTTTGAGTTTTCAATCTCTCGGAAAATGAGGAAATTCGGCCGACTCGGAAAAACGACCTTTTTCGTTTCGACTTTAATTTCGAACGATGCATAATTGCGACGGTTCTCAAGCCTTTGAGATGCCTTCAAACTTTGCTTTTGTGCGAGAAATGTATTTAATATAAAATTCAAGATTAAAACAGACATTGTCTTTCTAATATGAATCTTTTCTAGTGCTTTTTAGTTTAATTTTCGTTTTAATACATGGCTAGATGGAGGATTAACGTTTTTCTGAAGATGAACCTTTTTTCGGAAATAATATTCTTTTTTTTTTGAGATTATGTACTTTACAATTAATATAATATTTGAGTTCATATTTTTTTATAAATTTCACATTTCCTGAAAAGAATCGCATTTTCAAGGTTCCATTAAAATTCCAATAAATTTATTTGATTTGGTATTAACTTAATTTCAATATATACCATTCTTGATAAGAAACATACGAGTATTCAAGATGCAAATAAAATTTTATTCGATCTCACAACATCAAGGTCTTATGCAAAAATTTTCAATTTTATAAATACACCACTCATTCGATAGATTAATACATTTTTTTCACACGCACACTTTTCAGTGATTCGACATGTTAGTATGAAATTTTTTAGAATCGTAAATATTTATAGCGAAAGTAGTAAAACCGTGTTGATGACTCACAAAACTATTTTCAATTGGGCGAATTTTAGTATATGCTCATTTTCTGAATTACGCAAATCTAGCTACATATTATACAAAGTCGTTATTTCAATATTGGGTCGGTTCCGAAAGTAATGCATTTTATTTATTTTCTCGAAAACTGTTTATTCAAAGAAAACGAAATACAAGCTCAATAAAGTTATATTCATTTTCTATATCTATGATATTTTTTAATTCTCTTTTCAGTTTTATGGCCTTGTGCCATTGAAGGAAAAAGATAAATATTTTATTTCTTTTCTATATCTTTTATGATTTCGATAGCCATATGTATTTACTAAATACCATACATTAACATAATCGTGTTCAATCATCCATTATTGATTGCTGGATAATAATTTCTTGTTCATCCACAACCGTAGCTATGATTTTATAAGGGGGCGAAACCAAATTTGCGATTCCATGCAATAAAAATATGCAGTTTTTTTAATTTGACTATAATGTGAGTAAAGTTAAGACATTTGTAAAATTTAATTCGATGTATCATGATCGAGTGATATACCTCAACATAAGTCTCATAATCTATAATTTTTTTCGAAATTCAGGGGCAGGAATTGCCTCTCCCCCCGTGGCTTCAGCCATGTGTTTATCTAAAATCAACTCTTATCTTATTTAATTTACACATTTTCTTATTTTTTATCCGTTTATCGTCTATTCGCTTTTCTTTATTTTCTTCTCCATTCTCCCAGGTGCTTTTCCAATAGGTACTTTGTGTCCAACCACTTTGATTTCAATATCTTTATTTAATTTACAATTTTCATCACTTTGATTATATTTTTCACGCATATATTACTGATTTATTATTGATTCCCTAACGATTCGCACGTTAACAATGAACATATTCTAATTGAAAACGGTCCATAACGCGTCAATCGGTCTGAAAATTGCTCTGGACCCTCCCCCACCCCCCTTTAAATACAAATTCTATTAATTTGCAGAACACAATCGTCGTGTGCAAAATTACGATTGCTGTATTGTGCATTGCGAATCCGGCTTAATAATATATCCTTTGTTGCGAGCTTTGCAAGCTCACGTACGTACAACACATAATATTTCACTTCATAATATCGCCTCGTATGTTATATGTTCGGTATAGGTATGCAACAATAATAGCTTTCAGCAGGATTAAATCTGTGAAAGCGTATTTGCTGTGTGCGACGAACTATCTAGAAATATTTCAGGCTGGCCCGACGCCACGACTCGTTTTATTTTTGTATGCGGGGCCGCCGGTTGCGCGCCCCTGGACGTAATCTCTGAAAAACGACCGTTAGCTACTCGTTGGATAATTCTGGGAAATTCCGAAGCGAGTGATTCGTTCGGGTTATGTGTGAAATGGCGGATTTTCGCGGCGACGGTTGGTATTTTTTTATTTTGAAATGTATGTTAATGTAGTGCGGTTGTTCGTCAAGAGGTGGCGTGAAAATAGGGTGCGTGTGAATACTTGCATTTATTATTTGTGCTAAATTGTTTGATTAAGTTATATATAAAATAGAAAATTATACATTCATTTTCATCTCAAGATATGTTATGAAATTTAAGTGAATATTGTACTCAAAATTATTTATTCAAAATGAAAAATATAATTTATTTTTATAAACATTTAGAAATGTTAAATATATTTATCTTTAAATCGAACGAGTTCTTTGATTGTTTCCTCCGGGGAAATATATCATTTTTCATTCTAGTTTCTCAACTTCGTTACTGATATTGACGACGGTATTTATAAACTTTCAGCTGAATATAAACCGAACATCCATAAATTCCATTTTCTAGTATTGACAGGTTGAATAGATGAAATTTCATGTTTTGTTTCAAAATAAAAAAAAAAAACACCGTGTCACAACCATTTTGATGAACAGCGAACAACATGCAGGTTCGTTACACAAGGCCACCTTGAAATATTTTCTTCAAAAAAATGTATTTTTCTTTATTTTGAAAACAAATCTATAATATAATAAACAAAACTGATAAAAATACACTTAAAAACATAAAAAAATAATCATATACAACGCTATCAACGCAAAAAACTCAAAACTTATTCAATTTAGAATAAAAATTTCTTTAATTCAAAACTCACATCCGAAACGAGGCCATAAAACGCATAAGAACGACCACGATCGAAACGTTTTGCTTTGGACGGTCGCTAGTTCAAAGGCATGGTTTAATAACGGCGGGAAAGCCTGTTTGGGATTTCGGAATGTACGCTGTATGTTTATGGATTAGATGTTCAATTTTAAGGGAAGGTGATATGTTGTGGTTGGGCGTTTCAATATGCTGTGGTGGAAATTTGCGATGCTTTATTGGTTATTGGTTAATTTTATTTTTTCGTTTTTATCCCATTTTCGTTGCGAGTCATCGCGTATTATTCAATAGTATTTCAGTATCGATATTTAATACATATTTAATACACAACACTCAAAAGTTTACAAAAAAAACATTCAATTATAATAAACTTCGACACTTTGAAAACGAACCATATTATCATAACACCATATTTACAGGCTCATCAAAACAACACCAAAACCAACAACATCCGCATGATCAAAATTCATAATAGTTTCGCAGCACACGTCCTCGCCCAAAATACTACTTAATACAAACAAATAATAATTCATTAATCAAATCAGCGCACAAACAAACAACCTTAAAACAATCCCGAACTTTCGACACGCGAACCAAAACAGCCCCATGGCCCGTTCGAAAAACCGCCATGGCCCACAGCCCGCCAATTAAAGATCGACACGCCGCGATCATGTCCGATTGTGTTGATAATTACGGCCGTAAAATTTAACGGGCGCTCCGCCCCCGGCCCGGGGCCCCAAATTAATTAACGGGAGCCCCCGATATCGATCCCCGTGCTGTCTTTTCACCATCTTTATTCGGCTAATAAGGGCGGCCAGCACTCCTGGGAGGGTTGTACAGTGCGGGTTAATTGCCTTGCGAATTTTGGGCTTTGGAGGATGGTTTTTTGTTTGCGGGTTGGCCGGTTGGGTTTTTTAGGTCTGAAATAAATTTTGGGTTGAGGGTTGATATGTTGATTTATTTTATGTGGGAGATGAGTGATGTGTTAAATAATATGTTGAGCTTTCGATTCTGGAAATGCTTTGTAATGTATCTTACTCGTAACACCAAGCTTTCAGTCATTTCGAACTTTTTGTAGATTATGTATGTGTCAGTGTGTTCATTTGCATATCTGATCTTTTACTATGCTCATCTGTTTATCTATCATTATGTTCAACTATCCTTGTGTTCAACTGTCATGTGTTCATTTGTTATAGAACCATCTTTCAAATCAGGGCAATTGGAACGGAGCATAGAGCAGGAAAGTAGAGCAGGATTATGGATCTAGTGGATAAACGAATTTTTACTCGAAACGGGAGCGGAGCCGGAGCATGGAAATTTGTAGTGCTTCGCTACTCTGATTTTATGTTTAAAATTGAAAAAAAAAATTAATTTCGTTCAAAATGAAATTATTTTTTTGATTTTAATTCCGGATTTTTAGAAGGTGCAAACGCAGTTACCAGGAGCATATATGATTTAAGGAAGTGTAATCAATATGGTAAGACATTTATTTTTTTAATTTTAATTCCGGATTCTTAGATGGCGCAGTCCGAACAAAATTACTAGGAGTACATGCGATTTAAGAAAGTAAAATAGATGTTGTTATGCAGTTGTGCAGTTTAACGCAATTATCAGGAGCACATATGATTTGAGGTTGTATAATCAAAATGGTTAGAAAATTATTTTTTTAATTTTAATTTCGGATTTTTATGTATACCAAACCGAAGAAACATCTGCACAATTTGAAAACAATAAGCAAAGCCCCGTCACACACAAGACAAGACATTTTTTAAACGGCCCTCCGCCGCCCAATTAAGCCCTCTTCGGAATTGTTTTCGGATGATTCCTCGTCGGCCATAATGACGGCACAAAGGGCCGGCTCGGTTAATTAACAATTCGGCCGTCGTAATGCAATCACGTCCGCCGCGGCGGCCTGATTGGTCACACCGGAGGGCTCGTTAGCCTCTCGAAGGTAGTTGGCTGCCCTGCTGCCCGAGGGTAGCCCGGATCCGGTGTCGGGAAGGGAAGAGACGCGTTTCCTGGATGAAGGGTAATGTGAGGGTGTTATGTTACTGTTATTGGTTTAGGGGTTTAAGTTTTGGTGCTTTATTTTTTTTTTGGTTACAGGCGGATTTTGAGGTTAAAGAGTATTTTTTGAATTAAGGTGGGTTTTTTTAATTGTTATTTTATGTTTTAATGATCATAGTTTTTAGAAGTTAATAAAAAAAAATATTCATTTTATTATAATATGAATTTGAAATGTAAACGTCGAATTATAATATTTTTTTAGAGACATCTATTGACTTTTTATTTAACTAATTTGAATTCTTTTATAACTTCTAATGAATCATTTTATTTTTAAAATATTTATATAGATGTCTCTACTTTTTTATCAAATTTATAAAAAATTTCGATGTAAAATGAGACTGATTTCAAAAAATGTTCCTGTTTTTCGTGTTCACGAACGAATTTACTTTGAAAAATATTATTGAAGATAAATCTAACAAACATACAGAGCTTATTGTCTGTATTTTTATATTTTCACTACACTTTTATTACAAAAATCCTTTTTCAAATTAACACATTGAAAAATAAATTTTAATTCTCAAAAGAAAATTATATTATGAAAAGGTAAATAAAATGAAACTGTTAACGATTGTGGGTATCAACTGTTTATTAATTGATATTTACATAAAAAAATATTAATGGCGTTTACAAATAAAGGATATTCAATCTGTAGCAGAAATTCATTGGGAAAAATCTTAATTAAATCCTATTATGACAACTAGTGTAGTAATCAAACAATAATTCAAATTCAGTCTAATAAAATAAATAATAGACAGCATCATTTTGGAGTTGACAATTTTGCAAATTTATTAATACCAGCTTCCGTATTTCTGTATTTTACAAATAAACATCATCCCTTTCTAGATTAATAAAATTTAAAAAACTTTACGCTAAGTAAGTTTTCCTTGTAAAAATATTCATATAGTGCGCTATATGTTACATAAAATGTTTTTACCGCATATGGCAACTCAAAATAATTTGATACACAATAATGAAAAAAGATAACATTTGGTAAATAATCTTCTTAGTTCATGCAATTAATAAAAACATATACGAAGTTACTATTAATAAGAAAAACCAAAGTCGAGACCAAGACTTTGACAAGAACAATTATTATTGCTTGTTTAGTTTAGTTAGGGAATGTATATAAAACTAGTGAAAAAAAGTAAACTGCCAATTTAATTATGTTACAGATAGGGCATTTTTAACGATAAATATACAATTTTGTGATTAAAATTATAAAGCGAAATACAAAAATATAGCAAGCGACTTCAAAAGGCTTCATGTCTGAGGTTTCATGCATTTTCACAAGGCAACCAACGTTACAATAATGCATATATATATACGTTCAATTATAAATAAGCAACTTTAATGCAAAAAACAATGCTTCTTCACAAAGTACAAATTAACTATTTTGCAATATTGAAATCTACTGTTTAACAATATTAGAATATTTTACACATTGAGTCAATTAATTATAAAGGTAAGTATTAAAATTTTAAAGAAAATTCAAATTCTATAAACAATAATGAGAAAATACAATATACTCTAATTATATTTAAGATGTACATATTCTTGAATTTGTAACACAAAAAATAAGCACAAAACTAAACGAATCTCTATACATGTGATTGATTATTCATTTTATTACATCATCTTTTCGAATATTAAATACAGTTTTTAAAATACTTCAAGCAAAAATGATAATCAATTTTAAGTATATTTTAAGTCATTTTTATATTAAAAAATCACATTTGACTTGATTTTCACAATAGAAAAAATATTTTTATATATACAAAAAAATAACGTGCTAAAAAGCACTAATTGGAAAAAATATATATATATTTCTCTTTCATAACATATTAATTTTAGAAATCAAACACCCCTCCCAACACAGACACATGTGCATTTATAATCATGAGACACATACACAGAATTCAAACATATTAATCTCACTTGGAAACAATCAATAAATAATATGAAATGTCCAAAACGCGAGCTGTGAAGTTTTATCGTGGGAAGATAAAATTGCTCAAAACACAAAATAATTATTACTTAATGATTTTTTTACTATTTTTACTAAACAATTTCAAACGACTTTATTGATAAGCTCGTCGCAAATAGCTGTCAAATCTTCACAGTTCTTTGTCTTCTGTGCCAAACTTTCATGAAGCGAAGAAATTTGAATGTCAGATTTCTTCAACATGGCCTGTAGTTTGATTATTTCTGCCTGACTCGACTTTTTAACAGCGTCGATTTCCTGACTGGCTCTGAAGTTACAAAATTAATTATATTAAAACATAAATTGCTAAAATTTGTATACCAATAATGAAAACTATAAATAAACGTACTTGTCTAGTTGACTCATTGCGTGTTGTCTTAATTGTTCGTATCGTTCAACTTGTTTTTTGAGATTTTCTTCATATCTGGCGACTGTCTGTTTAAGGACATCCTCATTCGTTTTGTATGTTTGTATCACAGTTTTGCAACGTTCATATTTCCTGTCATACAGAAATACCAATAAGCTTTATACTTTCACTCACGTGAAAAACAAAATAAGCAATATAACTTACGCATGAATATCGTTGAAAGAATGTTCAATACTAGCTAAATGCGAACTCGTTTCATCTCTATCGCGCACTAAAGCAGCTCGTTCTTCAAGCCATTGACGTTTTTCAGCATCTCGCTCTCCGATAATCTGTGACATTGTTCTTTCATATTCTTCCATCACAATACTGAAATCAACAATGAAATTTCATTTATAAAATAATTACTAAATACATAATAACTAAAAGTTTTATATCTTTTTACCTCATTTGTCGATTATCTCTACTTTTCTCGTTCACTCTGTCAATGAGAGTTTGTTCTCTTTCAGAACTTTCAGATAATTGTTGTTTCAAATTCGATATTTGATCATGAGCTTGCTGTAATTCCTGCTCCTGGTTACCGAGAAGCTCTCGCACAGACTGTAATTCGTTCAGTAACTGTGGATTCATTTCAGGTTCTTGCTATAGAGTTAAAAGTGCAATAAAAACCAATATTAATAAGCGTTGAATAATTAGATTTAAAACATGTTACTTAAATTATTTGATTAAGATCATTAAAAAATTTTATATTTCAAAGAACCAGCCAAAAAGGGGAATAATGAGAATATTAGGGAAAAAAATCATAACAAAAGAATAATGTGGGATGAAATTTTAATACAGTTAATTTATTTCTAAAGAATGTTTCAAACTAGAAATTAATAAATGTATTTACATGGTCGAAGAATTATTACCTTCGGTTGAATTACAGGTGGAGGAGGTGGTGGTGTGTTAAGTCCTAAATTGATCAAGCGATCGATTGCGGCTATTGCCGGTGAAACAGGCTGAAAATTTAATAAAGTAAGGGCTAATATGATGGTGCATGCAAAAATCGTGAATACGAGCCAACACCTTTAATTTTTAATCCCGAATAAATTATTAGAGAATGGTATTCCAAAAAAATACTATTATTGTTAAATTATGTTCAAATGGTTTTAAAATTAAAGATATACAATAGCCAAATGTGAACCTCAATAAAAAAAAAATTAATAAAATACAATTTTGTCATATTCTTTTTAAAAAGGCAGAGGATGTATTCACAAGCACGCACGATCGTTAATCGACACATGCGTACAGCTGAAAAATGTGCATTTATACACAAATGCGTACAAAAACGACATTTAAATAAGTTACAATTAAAAATCACTCAAATTTTTTTATAGGGTAAAATTATTTACATGAAAAAAGTATTTTATCAAAACCCTTTCTCAAAATTGAACATACCAAGTTATTTTTTGATAATGACTGAGAAGATGGAGGAGTAGACGGCTGATATTGTGGTCGCAAACTTTTTGCAGGCGACACTATCTGAAATTTTTAATGATTTGGTTAACATCACGGTCCGAGACATGAAATATAAGCTGATACATATATAAAGATGAAGATAATTAATATTTTACCTGAGTCGGCTTATCACCCGCCTGCAAACTGCTAACATTGGGGTTAACAGCTTGCGGTATTGCAGGCACGCTGGCAATCAAAGGTTGGCTGCTCTGTGTCTGTAACGATAGAACGCCAAGACTTTGCTCCACGGATGACATTGTACTGAAAACATTTGAACAAATAAATTATATATATTTCTCTAATAAGATAGTATAATGATGGTTATAAAAAATACATTTTACATATGTGTCAAATCTATATACTCTCAATTTACAAGTAGTTTTATTGAAAAATTATATACACATATTTGTTGGGAACTGATATGAATCTATATTAATAATATGATAATTTGATAATCATTGCAATTATAATAAATAAAAAATATTTTTATATGATATGAACAACAAAGCAAAAAAGTGAGGTTATCTGTCACTAAAATTTGGCCAAAAGAAATCATAGAGTAAATGACTTCCACTAATATATAAAATATATAAATTTCATTAAATTGATCTATTAAAAAAAATTCACCCCAATGTCTTTCCTTGTTCTGAATTGATGGCACTCACACTTGAATCGGAACTGCAACTTTCTGCTAAACCACTAGCAGTACTTGCATCGTCTGACGACAATAAATTTGCGTATATAAATTATTTACACAGTGGTACTTCATAAACAATAATGATAATTGAATCCAACTTACCATCAACTTTATGAGGGTTAATGTGAGTTTCAGTCTTCAATTGCGCCCCTGAATCTCTATTGTATCTTGCACCAGGGGGCAATCTACTGACCAAAGGGTCAAATTTAACAAATAGACTTTCTTTTCCAAAATCGCGACCAGCTAAACCGTTGTTTCCACAATTTTGTAGGAAATCAAAGTCAACTGGGTCTTGAAATACTGAAAGGAATCAAAATATAACATAATTTAAAACATGACAATCATATTTGCACACAAAATAATTAACAAGTTATTATTTATTAAAAAAAAATTAAGTTGAAAACTAGCAGTACATATATAATATACAACTAGTTGAGAATTATCAACTATCGCGAAAATCTGTAAACACAGAATTACAATAGCTTATGTGATTGTTTAAAATTATGCGAACGTAGCTGTGGTTAATTACGTCATCAAAACTACCAACAAAGCAACAATAACGACTAACAACATACGAGAAAAAAAGTTCAGTGAAATATAGCAAAAGGACAATATTGATAAAAAAAACTCAACCTGCAAACTGTTCTAGATAAATACAACTGCAAATAGTACATTAACCAACAATCAATGTTGACTCAACTGAACTGCATGTAAAATACGAGATTTCGAATTCTCAATCGAAAAATAAAAAGGTGTTTACCATAAAAAGCACATCATTACAAAAACGCTTTAAAAAATTCATATTTTTAATATAATTTGAATATGAATTACTATTCAAGTGACTAGACTATGTCAATAAACTGACATAAGAGCTATAGAAAATAAAGGAAGCTCGTGTAATGCAATTGCCGAAACCATATAACAGTTTTTAATCGGCAAATAACACCAAACAAAATTAAGTGAAAGTGACAACCTCTGTTGTACTAGTAGCACATGAAAAATTTATAGGATTCCGAATTCAAAATGAATATAAAAAGAGGTTATCAATCTTTATACAGGAAAAACAGATTAACATCTCAAAAAAACCTGGTAGGCGTTATTTATTATCTGCAGTAGAATACAAACAATTGATATGTGCTCGTTGCGTGGGTCAATAACACGATCACTCCAAAAATGAACGATTATAAAACCGATATTTAGAATACTGGTTCAAAATTACACACTACGTTAAATACGGAACAAACACATGCATAAAATATCAACTCCTATTCAAAATGATTTGCATAAAATTAATTAACCACACATACAATACTCATAAATATATATTTAAAAACATGTTCAAATCTCTCAATAATCTTAAGTATACATTCTTCATCAAATATTCAAATACGGAGAAAGTACTACCGACTGTGTAAAGTGAAGATACTAGTCGGACAGGTTTTACCGAAAATTGAATGGATAATATAAATTCAAGTTCATAGTCTTGAATTAAGTACCTGTCTTAAGTTGTAAGACGCAAATGCGAAGAAAGTATTAATAAATGACTACATAATATATAAGTTCAAGCACAACACAGGTGCACAGACAGAATTGCACACACCGGACGTGAATCTCTGGCACACATCTGATTATGTGCGAAAAATACAAATGTTTCAACACGTCAACATAATAAATAAGCTGGTTTTTTTGCAGCAATTGTTAGCGGCACGAAAGTGTTTTAATTAAGTTCATTATGATAAAACGCTGCTCCACTACCGAGCAATAAACTGTGTGAATACAAGGCTTCATATTGTACTATAAAAGACTGGATAAGAAGTAATGTAATGTTGAGTTATTGAAAAAAGTTACTCAATGATAATGTTATAGTCGATAGAAAGTGTAAATCATCGACATGTGTTTCATAAATGGGAAACTACATATTTGGACAATGAAGGTCTCTAATGCAGACAGACAGTTATTCAATCTTGACCTGAATAATGATGGAAATTTGAACTGCATCAAATAATTTTAAATATAAAATAACCCATCTGTTTTTATAATCAATATTTTCGGTTTTGAAAGTAACATTTGCCTTTTAAATAAATCAATTTGAAAATATATATAAGAGAATATTCAAATCTCACTTGAACGCCTTGAACATTTGAAATTTTTATGTAAATTTTCGTATAAAAATATTAGAAAATTAAGAAAAAAACAGTTATTAATGCAAACGAGCGTTTTAACGCAGTTTTCCCATTCCAAACCGAAAATATTATTTCGCAAAACGAACATAATGGTCTGCGTATGTAGGAAGATGAAGTTGGCTAATGGAGACGAATTAAATTCATGCCTTCAGTCATGAAAGAGACAATGGACTGAGTCGGATTTCACAATACAGACGAAATCGTTGAGAAAATTACGTGCGTAAATATTTTTTTTTTTCATAAGCAAAAGTGTACAAAAAAACCAACATATGGTATAAATATTTATAATTTTCTCTAAAAAAAAATTTAGATCGAATACGATTTCGTTCGATCTTCCATATATAAGAATAAACTCCCAACTGGACTGTAAAAATAAATAACAATAAATCACGAATTATATCGAGGGCGTACGTACTAGGAATACAATATGCGATTCTCTATATGGAATGTTCCATAAATGGAAGGCTAACTCTAAATGGAACCAGTCGACACATTGTCGGCCACTGCCGACCAATACTACAAACAAAGAAACACTTATAAAATAACTAATCGAACGAGAGAAAGATCTTCAACAGTTCAAGTTCAACAGTGAAATAAAACGAATCCACTTTCGAATATTTTTCATTATCGATTCCTCTGACGCAGAAATCGAGAGATCGTCGAACTTGATCATCACCATCGTCGTCCAAACAGCTTTCTATACATCACGAAACGTGAACTTATTTTTTATTCAACTCCGATTAGCGGTAAATAAATACAAACGATTTCCTCGACGAATGTTTGAGATAATACATCAGGATACGTATAATGAAATTTGTGCAAAAAAATCGCAGTATTAAATTTCAAATAAAGTTCAAAAGCACGCCATATGTTGAAATATATCAAATTTGCGTGTGAGACACATTACTTTTTAATGCTAATATAACATTTACAAAAGAATCGTGATATAATCAGAAGTGACTAAATTTGAAAAAAATCGAATGATTCACACAATTAATTGTCCCTAACACAATCCCCTCTGAACTTCAAAATACAAACTGGATATACAATGACGGTATCAGCTGTTTCAAGGCAACGAAAAAATACCATAAACTCGAATGGCATATTGAATTACATTGGTTAACCAAGCAAGACCGATAAAACAAGTGTGGGCTCTGAAACGACCGTGTGTAAATCGGACATTGTACAATATAAGGCCCCAGCTGGAAATCTTTATTGTGTTTTCGAATATAACATGAAATTTTTAAAACGATATTGAAATTTCGAAAACGACATCTTGAGATAAATTTATCCATTTTTGCAGTGAAATATATGCTTGTATGCTGTCATGGTTTTTTCAGTGAAATGTACTGGAGAATTTTATAGGCGACGAAGTCGCATAAGAAACTGCTCCATTTAGATATGGAAGGCACATTTTGAGGATATCCCACACGTTACGGCTTATAGTTTCCGACATGCAACGCAAACGATAAAGATTATATATAGACTAAATCGTCCAAAGGCGAAACTCAACACTTGCGACCTCAAAAAGCAACGCGGAGAATCTCGTTCACGAAACCGCATAGGAAACCATTACTCGTAAACAAAGACCATGTTTCCTAAACTAAATTACAATTGCAACAACATCGCAGCTTTCTACGTAAAATACGGACGATTTCACTTAAAATTAACCATTCGAATTCGAGACTTTAACATCGAAAACGGAAACCGCGAAGAACTTTGAACTAAACCACACGAGAAACCATTCTTCAAACACAATTTACGACCTGACAATATCCGTCACTAAAACTTCGCGTTTTCGACTATAACTGTGAAAAACATATTACAACAAAATATCTCTCGTATATTTAAATACCGAATATTCAGAATAGAGTTACAATTGCGGCCTCACAGCTCCCTATGTGCGACATAAACGACAAAGAAGGGCCCAGTGGTCAAGTCCCCATAGGAAACGCCCACATCTCCGAATTCCGTGATGCTGCATCGTCGAACGAAGCTTGAACTTTCATTATTTTTTTTCCACCACATTTCAAATCGACTTGTTCAGTTTCTTACACACACATCTCGTCTGGTTAAGTGGTCATTACACCGATGACGAGAGAAGCGAGTTGCCCAACGGCAGGGCCGCATTTGAGAAGAAGATCGACTCCGATTGGTTTTTTTCGAGCATCAATATCGAATTGGCAGAAAAGCCGAGTATCCGAAGACAATGCTGGATGATTTATTGATCGAATATGATTGTTGAAAACCGCGTTAATTGTGCGGCCCTGTTAAATACAATGCGTCATATCCGAGTGCGTCTGGTACATGGATATTCATTATGGACGTTCTAGTTGTTGATGTGTTTAACATTTAAGGCAACGTGGCGATGTGGTTTATTTCTTTTTAAATTGAAGTAAAATTAATCGAGAATATATGAAAAATGACTTAGGAGAAAAAAGTGGTACGCAATACCAAAACTAATTCCGTTCTGAATGGATTTCCTTCTTAGGAAAAGAATGCGTCGAAGAAAAAGCGTTCATAGTTCGAGCTTCAAAGCATCGCTGAGGTTCTAATATTGAAAAAAAAAAACTAAATATATACAGCAGTCCGAGAACTAAAATTTATTTTTATTTTTTTCAAATCGAGACATTTAAATAAATGGCGTGATGATGAATTCGTTCAGGTCCATTATACAGAGAAACTTTCACTTAACAACAGAATCTCAAAGAACCTTCATTCTTAATGATCACACTACGATACAATCATCAAACAAACGTGCACGATTCCGTTCATTTTAATTTCAACACGAATGCATCATCAAAACCCAAATTAACACCTAGAATGAAGAACATTCGTAATTTCTGAACACATCACTATTTTCGCATCACCGCAATGCACCAGACACAAACGAATCCGAAACATTCAGGGCAGACTAGCCAGAATTGCGCAAACCGCGCTTTGGCAATTTTCCTTCGATTTCCCGCGCTCACGCACAAAAAACTCGAAATAATTTTCAAGTTTACATTTTTCTATTAATACAAAAACGCGTATAGCATACACACACACATACACGACCCCGGCCGGAAAGTGACGAAGCCGTTTCTAAATAGCCAAACCGATCGAAGCGAGCCATTATCGCTAGAAAATACGCCGATGATTAACGTTTTCACTGCAAACCGATAATCTTCAATGGAAACCCGTTGATTGGAGAGAAAACCGCACCGAAACAACCATAAACAATAATTACCATATGTGAACGAACCATTTTTTTTTTTAGCCAAGTTCTAAAAGCCCACGTACAAATTTTTGCGAACAAACGCGTAGGCGGAAGAATGCCGATCAAGATCCACTCACACAATCTCAAAAATGTTTTTTTTTTCGAGTTATTTTCCAATTAAATGTTAATGACGTTTAATTGGCCCAAACGGTGATTAATTTTCGTTTTTAACGATATCGAAACGTGCAATTTACTTCTGTCCGTTCGATTCGTTACGAATCGACGCTGGCTTTATGGCGATTCCATTTAAAAGACAATAAGCATTTCTATAGAAATCGTCAACAATAACATATTAAAAAGATATAATTGTGCGTTTGCATGTTTTTTTTCCGGAACGCAACGTGAAAAGTGCACGTACAATGGACACGATTTTCAGATTTCACGTTGTAAAATTTCGAAACGAGTCAGTTGTGTGGATAAAATTTTCAAATAATTCCCATAGATTAGATAAAGTATTGTTTAGTTTTCGTGAAATTTCGTATGAAATGACACCATGCTTGAACATTGAAGGAAAAGATAAGCAGGTATCTAGTGTATACTAATATCAATTTTGCGAAAATAATATCGTAAAAAAAAAAGTAATAAACAATATATTAATGAAATTTGTCAAACGTCAAGACTGAAGATTGGAAGGAGTGATAAGCAAATAACTGTCATGCACTGATAAAATTTTACGGAAAAAAATATAATTTACAAAAAGAAAGATGAAAGGCGTGGTCCAACGTCTACAGCTGACAACGAGACCATTGACTGTCTGCAAAGTGGAGACTCACAAAAATTCCACGACGCATGACTAACTACGATACAATCCCCGAAAAACAATCAAAACGCAGCAAACACATTCAATTCTGGAGTGAATATGCAACACAACAAAAACAGACGCACTCGAACGAATATAGAAACGTCTGAAAGAACGATGCACCAAACGTCAAAAACAAACCCCTTCCGAAACGCCGCACGAAAACGCGACAACTCCCCCATCGATTTTCCGCGAGTTTGACAAACGTCAAACGTCAACACCCAACAAGTGGGTCACGACAACCGGCCAAGATTATTATTGTACCGCGAAATTTCGTGACGGATCCTCGAGAGCGACCCAGGGAACACCTCGACGAGGCAATCCGAGGCTGCAATCAGGTCCAGGAAGGACAGAAGCACTTGGGACAGCGCGAAAGTCCCCGGGGGGCACCGGGCGTTCGCGTTTCGCGTCGTTTTTTCCCCCTGTCCACGACCGAGCGTGCTTCGCGAGGTGTATGGTGTACAAGGCGAGGTCAAAAGTACCGTTCGCTCCGTGTGGTCAGTCAACAAAGACAGAGACGAGGAGGAACTGGTGGACGCGGGCACTCCGCGTTGAAGTGTGCGACCGACTGACTCACTCATTGCTGTTTGTGACGTGTACAGCGATTCCTAAACAGTGGTGCGTCAGAATAGTCTTTGAACTACGATTGTGAATGGTTTTTTTTTGCGTTTTTTTTTTTAAGTTTTGCATTTTGATGCGTAGAACATCTTGTTTGATCAAAATTTTGTAAAATATCAATATTATATTCAAATGATTATTTAAAAAAAAAAAAAATTATAGTTACAAAAAGTATGAATTATTTTAAACTACCTACGAATAGTACCCACGCATAATAATAAAAACGAGACATTGCAAGTATAAAGTAATAAAGAAAGTATACATATCCGCCGATATGAAATATACGCATGTAGATTTACTGATATCATTATCTTAGAATAATTATCGCATTTACCGCACTTTCGGATAGAAGCGTAAATTAATTATTAGTAATTGTTGATTTTCGTAATGCAAAAATAAATGAAAAATCGTCAAATTCGAGATTTAAAATATTTTACGATGAAAAGAGAAAATGAAAAGAATAAGCGGATGTCATGCACATGTAACTAACAAAGTGTGAGTATCCTTGAATCTTATAGGAATGGTTATTGACATTAGAATACTCACGAAGAAGATAATTCCAACATAAATAACCAAATACAATACAAAAAGTATAAAAAATGAAATATTGAAATATTCTATTGTTCCCAAATTAATTTTTTGAAAATAATATTTTATGTATATCCTAATACAAAAAATTTCAAAATATCGAGAACCAAACTAATGATGGAACAGTCCTAATCAATATAAATATAATGAAATATAATAACTCATGAACAAACCGATGAATGAAAAACAAATAAATTATTATTTAAATAATCTGAAACCCATTCATTACGAATAATTTGCAGGTATTAGTAATATACAGCAACCGAGCATATGAATGTTATTTACATTCCTTCAACCAAATGAAAAGAAAAACCCAAATGGTAAAATAAAATAAAGAAAATAAAATAAAAACTCACGTGGCATCTTAAAATCATCATCATCGACATCCATCACATCATCCATATTGTTGCAATCTGGATGCAATTCTTTCCCAGTTAGAAAATCATTTGCAAATTCAGAAGCATTTATACATTCAGCTGTATTTTTGGTATTTGTATTGGCTACAGGAGATAGTCCCATCAAATCGCCACATCTCGACATTGGTGATAAGTTTCTTTTAGGAGCCGTCTTTGATATCTGACTGACTCTTTTATTCTGCACAAGTACAACTGGTGATTTAAAAGCCTCATTTTTACTAATATCAATAGTTGGTTTTTCACTGTGTGCTTTCAAATCAGACTGAGCAGTGTTATTTACATTGGCATCCTTTGAGATGGTATTAGGTGTCATTTTAGCTGTTTTGGTTTCCATATTGCCATTTCGAAATTCAATTTCAGCAACAGGATCGTTACTGTTTTCATCACCAACATCTGGCTTCAGATTAATACTTTTGTCTGTAGAATTACGAACTTTGGTAATGGTTGCAAAAGGATTATCCATATTGATGGTTTTGAATTTCTCTTTAGCCAATGGTTTTTCTACATCAATAATATTTGACTTTTCTTCAGTTAAAGACTTTTCCATATTGTCAATGTTTGATTTTTCAACAATGTATGAAGTATCCATGCTAACAATATCAGTTTTTTTTTCAAAAGATTGACTTTCAATTTTAAGATTTTTTGAGTTTTCTATAATTCCATTATTAGTATTTTCTTTTTCTACAGAATTTCTTACTTTTACGCGAGTAACAAAAGGATTTTCTAAATCAAAATCAATCTCGTTGTAATTTATTGGTTTGCATTTTATGGGTATATCATCTATATTTGTAACATTTGGTTTTTTAATTTTTCCTTCTTCATTATTTTTATTTTCAATTTCATTAGATTCTATTTTCAATGGAGATCCGGGTAAATTAGATTTTTCTACATCATTATTAATGCAAGTTAATGTATCATCTTTAGAAGAATCTGATATATTAGATATTTCACAATTCTTTTCTTCGAGATTAAAAGCTTCAAGAGAATCAGAAGAAAGAGATTTGCTTAATTTCTCACTTATATTTTCTGTTAAAGTATCATCACTCGAGTATTGATTTAGATTATTTTCAATATCAATACTTCCTTCGACAGCCAAAATAATTTCTTTTTCCAAATTTTCCTCTTTAGTCACTTCTTCAGACACACTTTCTTCTGAATGATTCGTTGATGTTATGTTTGATTCTTTCTCAGTATTTTCGACTAATTCATGTCCATCAGAAGTATTCAAGACTTGAGATTTGTCATTGTTTGTAGACTCACTAGAGACATTTTCATGTAATGTATTTGACAGTTCTGAAACATCTTTGTTTATATTCAATTCTAAACCTTCTTCCTTTTTTATATTTGATCCCAAAACTTCTTCGTTATTTATATTCGGTTCCAAAATTATTTCCTTAGTTATATTCAATTCTGTTGAATTTGGGTCTAGAGATTGTATTATTTCTGGTAAGTTTTTATTCAAAGAGCTATCAATGGGTGTTTCTAAAACATAAGATTTTTCTAAATCTGAATTTTTATCATTCAACGACACATTTTCTTGAACAGAATTTAACAACGTAGAATGTGGATTAATAGCCTCCGTGATTTCAGAATAATTTTTTACAATATATGAATCATCACAGTCCATAGGCTCGCAAAAACTCAAATCAACAGTGGGTTCATTTTGATTTGTAACTACTTGCAAATTTTTAGTTTCACATACTATGTCTTCTGAATTGTTTTCATTATCATTAAATTCTAACTCTTTTTCTAAATCAGCAAACTCATTTAATTCTTTATCATTTTGTACATCTATTGGTTGAATAGATTCAACAGTCTCGTTGTTTTGACTGGGAATACAATTTGAAATATTATTTGTATTTTCAGTAACTTGTATCTCTTGTTCGATACTTTTTACTTTTGAATTTTCTTCACTAACTGAAGGCAATGACAGATCCTCTGAATTAGGTATTAATTTGATATCGTCCTGTAATGCGATTCCAACAACATTTTCACAACCATTGGCATTTATTTCAACAACAATAGTTTCAGGTACTACTGTAGGATTAATTTGAACATTCATCAATTTCGGGTCCAATACAAGTAAACTATTGCCAGAATCTTCAATTTCACATTTGTTATTGTTCGAAATTATATTTTGGGGTATTTCACTAGGTAAATCATGACTGGAAGAACTAATTACTAATATTGAAGCACCGGAATCTCTTCGGACTTTATTAGAGAGATTCAATTTGTCATCATCAAATGTTATTTCTTTATTATCTACAAGACTTTCGACATTCATAACATCTTCAGCACATCGAGGACTAACTGACAACTTAGTAAAAGCACTTATAAATGAGTTATTAATACTTGTGGTGTCAAGATTAATATTTTCATTCAAATCATTAGATCCAACCGGATACGTAGAATCTAGATCTGCACGAGGACCTTCTTTTATAACCTCTACGGACGACTCTCTATCATTACTGCAATAACTTCGAGTTTCATTATCATCAGCATTGACAGTATCACAACTGTTCGATAATTCATCTAGATCATTTTGAACAGTTTCCTGTTGAGGGTCAGGCTCATAGCTCAGTTTGAATGATGGTTCATCAGTGAAACTTAAAGGGTCCTCTCCGATTTCACAGGTATCATTTAATGGTATAGCAATAGATGTATTTGCAGCACTCAGCGTACTTGAATTAGGTGTTTCAAAAGATTCCGTCAGTTCATTGTATACTTTCTTTTTAGGGTTTATGAGTCGATTTTGTAATTCTTCATTCAAATTATCGCTCAATGAATTAGTGTACAAAACATCTTTAAATGGACTATTTTGAGGAGTTTTTGCCGATTCCAAAATAGGGGTTGTGAATATTTCTTGGTTTTTCCTCACTATAGTTGAATGTGGTTTTAAAAAAAGAAAAGAAATAAGAAAACATAAATTAAAAGAAATTATAAAAAAATTAAATATAGTGCAATTTTTTTTTATTTGATATAAGAATAATTACTTTTGATTTTTCAATCAACTTTAGTCCTTTTAATCCACATAATTTAAGTTGAAAATGAACATTAAGTTTTCTTAAATTCAAAATTATATAGACAGTATACAAAAATAAATTAAATTAAAAGGACTACAGAGAATAGTTTCAAATTATCACAATGAGGTGCTCGTATGAATAAATGATGGTGCATTTGACAAAAATAAAACCATGCCATCATATGCATAATAAGCTGATACAACTGAATGATAATCACATAAAATATTACAGAATATGATACTTTCGTTTTAAAAAAAAAAACATTAGTAAACGAAGAGTGATCATCTCACCAGTTTTGGGTGTTTTTAATTTATCAGATAAAGCATCACTCGCAGAATCATCCCGAGGCGAACTACCCTCGTTGGCACTGTCGTAGTCTAATGAACTATCAGACGATTCTGTAATGTTAATGTTATGGTATGATGTATAGGTTATCGAAAGGGAATATAACAAACATACATGTGTTAGCGTATGCTCGAGAAACAGTTAATATTATTTACAGTTAAGTGACATTATAAAGCAAGCAGGCAAGTATAAGTACATTGAGTGGTGGAAATCATTTGCTGATACTACAGTTAATTGAACGTTTCAAATATGACAATTTTCGTATTGATTTAAAATTAAAGATGATCAAAATAATTTTTTTACACTGTGGACGTTAAATGGTATTATAATTTTTTTTGTTCATGAAAAATATTAATATTTATTACAAAATACATCTTTATTCATATTATGCAATTATTTCAAATAACTACACACATTCTAATGAATAATTAATCCTTTTCATTACACGCAAAAACCTGATTAAATGAAAAAAAATCATGTGTTCGAAATTGATGATGAATATGTAAAAATTTTGAATCTTAATATATTTGAAAAAAAAAGTAGCTCACCATCCAATATTTTATTGTTTTTCGGACTCGATGAAGTCTGACTGTTACTTAAATTTTGGGTTTTATCATTTGCTTTGATATTTTGCGACAGATCCCCTGATGTATTCTGCAAAGAGACAAAAAAAAATTGAAATTAAAATTTTTTATATAAAAACTCGATAACCGTATAAGAACAAATATTTTATTCATTATTTATTTTCATCAGATAAATCACCTTTCTATACGTCATCAAACACGTTATTAAAAATGAACTTATGATAAATATTGGAAAAATAATCTGATCAAAGTTGACTAAAGGCATAACACAATGCAAAAGTTTCAGCTCCGTACAAACAATTGAACAAAAACAAACTAATTTTTATTTCATAAATAAACGACACAATAAATCCATTTCAAATTTCTCACGCATAAAAATGATCAATGTGACGTTCCATAATTTCTGTGTTATATATTGCCAAAACGAAAGTGGGCGTACAGAAATTTACAGTCAATGTAGAAGCCCAATCAAACAATTTGACCGTAGCTACAACTACCACGCATTAATTGAAGTCCGCTCGATACTCAATCGAAAAAGGTAATGGGCGAGGCCTTATAAGAAAAATCATCAGAGTGTATCAAATGTTCTTCATATCATGGAGACCGATTTCAATGATGCATTAATCTGATTTTACTCATATTGAGGTAATTTGAATTTTGTTTGAAAGATAATGCATAATATACTATAATAATATAAATCACATATTTATACCAAATACAAATGATTTATATTGTTATTATAATTCATAATTTTGATTAGATATGACTAATATTTTCTAAATGATATTTATGAACTGATTTCGGCCAAGTATACAACAGAAATGGAAAAACACCCACGGCAGCATTTGAGTTTTATTTATAGTCAACCCTAGGTGTCAAAACAAAGAAAATCTCCTAGTGAAAATAATACTTAAGAAGCATATGAAGGTGGTCAACAACCCAAAAGCGACAGCTTCTAGGAAAAATATATAGCGAACAAACGAAACTATGGGCCAAGGTCGATGAAACCAGATGAATAAAGACTTAGAATTTGAACTGGTTCCAAGTCGACAAACTACGCACATCTATTTATTTATTTGCACAGAATGCTTACCACCGAAACGGATACAATAACATCACCAAAGCATAAAAATCGCTCATTACATAGGTCGACGGCGCCAAATTCAAAACAATAAAATTCAGACACACAAATCAACTTACCCAAATTATATTAATTGGATACATGTTGTAACTGATACAGAATATCAATGAAGTGCAGTGAAATTTTTTTTAAAGTTGGTCATGCTGAATGATCCAACTAGCCGAGCGTTTGACCCGACAAAATATATTAAAAAATTCTTTTTTTTTTATATAAAAATAATCGAATTTTTTTATTGAAACATACTAGTGGTGATTATTGTTGATCATGCTGCCAATATCGATCAGACAAAGTATCACAGAACGTGTACAAGACAATTTTTGGTAAACGAAGCCAATTCGGTCACCGATCCGTGGGCAGCACCGACAAGCAGAAACCTTACAAGACCCAACTTTATTAAACGCGTATAGGCGATAAATTCTAACAAAAGCATTAACAAATTCAAAGGTGAAAATGCCAAATTTAATTAATCGAATCGGTGATTAATTACAACAAGCTTCACTGATTGGTCCGGGGACTTTTCGGCGGGAACTTCTTTTTGGCATAGGCGTTTTTTGGCGTAAACACAATTCGGAAAGTTGGCAGCAGATTCAAGTTATTTAAAAAATGCAATCGCGCTCGGTACAACCCCAATTTACACCGAATCGCACTTTCTTGTTACGCAGTGAAAGCGCAATGATCCAACGTCTGAAAAAAGCGCGTGAAAATGGTGCTTTCGATGATTCGAAAATATAAATTTGACATGTCGTAAATTTCGGGATTATCTTTCGGGAATTGAATTTGATCGTATGATAGTTGTATGGGTGATCCGTTCGATTAATTTATTATGATTTATTAGTGAGATGCGTTTCGATGAATTGGGATTGAGTGTACTTTAATATGACGATGATTTAAGTTATATTTTCTAGTTTAATATTTATGTATAAATCTGTCGAATTAAAATTAATTTTCGTTAAAAATTTAGTTTCTAATATATTTGAAATTCAAATATCGCATCTTGATTGATTCTGGTAATTATCGTTTCACGAAAACGAGGCAAACATGACTGTAAAATATTTGAATTTTTAATATTGAAATGTAATAAAACAAATTTCCAATGTAATTTATTATCAGATCTTGAATGATGAATATTTATTAATACGTTTTCGCATCATCGCGAAATAAGTTAGTTATTTTGTAACGAAAAATAAACACGTGTGACGAAACAAAATAAATTTCACAAACGATAAAATTAAATTCGATTCATGTGAAAATAATCTCGAAAATACATTATCAAACGATAACAAAAACAAAACGACTCATATCATAATCTCGACGGATCAAAAAACCTGAATTCCAAATCGAAACGATTAAAAACTCTCACACACAAACAAAAAACACGAATTTTTCGAATATTACAAAAACAAGTTTATTACACGAAAACACTCAATAATTTCAACATCACATCGAAAAAATATCACTGAATCTTAAACCACTTCTCCAACCTCAAAGCGACCAGAAGATCCCAACGAGACGTCCTTCCCAGGGCTCTTGCCCAACAACTTGGACAAGAAGTCCATGGCCTCCGTGTCCTGGAACCTTCACCCTAATATCCAAAGTTATATTCGTGTCCAAAATATATATATATATATATTGGTTGACTGGCAAAAGGTGACGGTTCCGTTGGCAGTGTACGTGCTCTTCGGCCAGCTGACCGAGTCACAGTGGCTACCAGACTATGCCAAGTCTCCCAATAGAATTACTGTTTGATGATGATGATGATGATGTTGATGATGACGATGAACAGACCCCCACGTTGACGATTGGATTGATTGGAGATGGACCGTGCGATCAATGGGACGCAATGAATAAATAAATTTGACGGTCGAAGAAAGCCGCTTTCAAGTAGTCGATCGAATCTAGTAAAATAAGTCTAAATCGACGAGATTCAAATATCTGACGTTTGATCTACATTATATGGAAATTGCGCATAAAACGAGTACTGTCGTTTATTGAATCATTAAAAGTTGGTTAAAATAGCGTTTCGCGCATTTGCATACTTGGCTCAAATTGAACGGCGATATGCAAAATGTTCGTGTAACGGAAAAACTCATCCGTACGTTAAATTTTTCAATGACCGTAAAAAGTCTAATTGCGTTCGGCGTCTAATTAAGAAAGTTAAATTGTACGGCACGAAAATAAACAAGATTCGTTCGAAACGTAAAATTGTCTGTGGTTGAGTTGAATATTTTTAACTAAAGAAGACTCGGGATGAACGAAAGTATGGTTATTTCACACTGCGTATGTGATAGGGGAAATTCAGTTGGTTCATCGATAAAAAGTATTATTTCATAAAAAAAAATTAACTAAAAAGTACTTTATTATATAATGTTTAAATAAAAGATGTAATCTTCGTTTAGTATTATATATGAAATTATTTGCATAAAAATTTGAATAACGTTATAACAGAACGGAATGCATATAAACCTCTGTAAATATTACAAGGAAAAAACGATTAAATATAATAACATAATCAACATACATTAAAGAACAGTTCGCGTAAACTTTGAATAACATCAAATACGAAATTCAAATTCTCACATAAAAAATAACCAAACCTGAATAAAAATCTTAACTAAAAACTCATCATCGAATCGATCAACTTTCAAAACACCACCAAACCAGAAGTACTTCCCCAACCATACTACGGTCCACGTTGATTTCAAAAACAGAAATAACTCGTGCAGGAGGAAACCGAACTCGTCCTGAACGTACAAATAGAACGAGATACTTTCGAAGAGACCCACCGATCACATTTCTAAAATATGAAAAAACCGCAAACGACGATTGTTAATATGAAAAAAACGACAATAGTCAACGGGAACTTTCGTATCGTGCGAAACAGAACTAATCCGAGCGATTAACTCAATTAGTACAGTAAAAGTTTATTATTAAAGTAAAATGAATCGGAACCGATCGTGCACTCTCACGATACACTTCGTATGGAAGTTCTCTTATTTGAATGTCTCTACGGCGCGGAGGTTCTATGGGAAAATGCGTTCATTTTCTAGGCGCTTTATTAATTTTTAAACGAGCAGACGACAGCGAACGGGTCAATAACTTCGAATGGGTTTTTTTTCTGATTCCATTCAAATCGATATTAAATTTTGATGAATGAATATTCGATACGGTTTACAATTTCATTGAAAATTACACTTCGACCAAAGAGCAATATAGTGTTTTTTTTATATATATACAAAAATGGGGACAATTTAAACGCGCATTTTATAAAATAAATGTAATTTATTCCAAGAATTAAAAATATTATGAGCATTCGAAATTTGATCATTGAAAAATATCTGTCTAATAGAATGAATATAAATAAAGGATCGGCAACTCCGTAAATGTGGATAAGGCGAAATACCAAACGGAAGATTATTATTCATCGTTTTTCATAATAGAATAAAAATGGACCAAATTATTAAATCGTGATTAAAATTAAAAAATTAACAAAAGAAAACGTTGAGTTATATTGTATTGTCTATGGAAGACTTTGATCAATTCAATGCTCAAAACATTTTTTTCTATTGATCATTTCATATTTTTCAATACTCACATTATAATGCGAAAACATTTTTTTCAATGCACACTACAAATAAAATTAAGTTCGATACGAAACTCTTTAACGCACAGCGCATTTCATTCCAATGCACAAATAATTCGTTTTGATGCACAATATATACTTTTTCAATGCACAATAAAACCGCACCCGTATAAAACGACAACCGAACACAAATCGAAATAATCGAACGAAACAATACAACAGCACTGATTACCATCGCAACGAGACAAGAATCCTGAAGGATCCGACTCGATCAACCCATCACCGTTGAACACAAAGTCCTCGAGGATACACCGATCGACTGATCCATGACGATCTAGATCCAGCAACAACAATGGCGATCGACAGATCGCTACTCTTATGATGCACGACGAACAATTAGAAAGGCCGACGGACCGAGGCGGTGCATGTCGATGGTTGTTGTTGTTGTTTATTTTCGATGTTTCAGGGTTTTGAGAGAGTCGACGTGTCCTGAAGGATGCAAGACGCTGCGGATAGTAATGAATTTCAGGGTGTTTTGTTGGGCTAGTGCGACTGCGCTGAAAAACCTACCCCAACAAAGCTAGCTGGGGCACCGGGGCGAATCAATATTGGGAAGATGTGTGGTGTCGATGTGCGGGTTGATGGGGTTGAATTTTAGAAAATGTGTATTAAAGTAATTTAGGGGTGAATATGAATTTTAGTGCGGGTTAATTATATTTTTGGGTGTGCTTTGTTTTTTTTATGGTGACATCTGTTGGGTGTGTGTTGAAGTTTGTATAGAAATATGTTGGAAATTTTCAATCGGTTAAATGAATTTTATTCGTTATGGAAATGAATTTGTCATGGTTTATTTTTATTAGTTTTATCGAAATGTTGTAGTAAATATTTGGTGCTGTAAAAGATAAAAACGTAACATATAACAAAATTATTCATACTTTTTCCGATTATGAATAAATTTTCAAAACAAAAAGCGCGTAATCAAATAATAAATTATTCCAACAATTAACCTTTGCTATAACAGTTTCGCATTGATTTTTCACTAATTATCAATAACAAAATTAGTTTAGTTGAATATTTTTTTATGAATAATTTAACACAAACAAATAATATTTACATTAAAAAAAAATGAGAATCACAATCAATCGAATTTCAGACATCAATCAAATGCGAGATGAAAGGATATTTACGGACGAATTTCCTTATCATAACAACACGGGTAACCGAAGAACAATATTCCAAAATCATTTAATACAAAAAAATCTCCCAACACATCACGAAAACGAAGTTCAAAATTATAATTGAATCTCGACAAAATCAGACAAAAAAAAAACTTACTCTAACATCGACCTTTTTATTAGAACTCTGAGAAACGCGCATATTCCACGTGAGATTTTCAGCAAACGTCAACTTCGCAGTCAACCTTTTCGTCTCCATTGCACAAAGTGGAGCCTCGAACGAAAAAATTCCCGAAACCAGACCCGTGATAGAATTCCACAAACTAGACATAATGGCTTACAGCCGCTTCAAAAAACCATCACTTCCGGACGAAAATTCCGGCTGAAAGGCTGAAAAACCGAAGACAAAGGATCCGAGGGAAGCGCAAATGCACGAGTGCATCGGTTCGAAAGTGCTCGGTGACTGAACAGACGAAAAACGACAAACAAGACGAAACGACCATCTGAACATATGCACGTCCTGAATGTCGGCTGAATTCGGCTGAAGGAAATAAAAGGAAAGGCCAGACGAGCCGATGAAAAAATGCGCTTCGAACGCGTAATGAGCCGGTGGGATTTTCTTCGTTTTGAGATTTTTTCGTCGGTCGTAAACATAATCACGTAATGTGATTCAATTATAAGCGAATTTGACGATAAAGATCGAGTTAAGTTGTGAAGAGTAGAATGAAATCAAAACGAATCGGACCGGTGCTGAAAAAGATGAGGAAAAATCTAGTGAAACGATTATTTTTGAATCGTTATATAAGTCGTAATGGAGGAGATGGTTTATTGAAACGAATAACACCTGTTCGATTCAAATTTGAAAAATCGATCAAATCATTGGTTTTAGTTTACGTGATTGTTCAATTAGTTTTGAGACGTGTATTATTGTTCAAATCATGAATTCACAATCCAAATCAATATATTTTCAACGATGTTCCAAATAAATAAAGAAAAAATAGATTACGACAAAATGACTGTTATTAGTCAAACGCAGCAATCATACAAATTGAACAACACACTACTAACTTCCAAGAAAACATTATCATCAAATCGGCCACAAGTTGCATCTAAAAATTACGACATTTACGCGAACATAATTTTTTCATTGTCTATTTTACGATTTGCATTACTAGCACGTTGCAGAATGACATCATCAGAATGTGAAAAAAATAAACCCCATTCAATCGATGATTAATCCGATCTGAAATTGAAAAATTGACCAAATCGAATTTCTCGTCCGTGCGAAATCAAACATTTCGCGTAACGAGTTGAATCTTTTCAAAAAAATTTTAATTCGAACGCGACTTTTGAAATTTGTTCATCGACCTGCAATGACTCGTAAACATTTACCGAACGAACGATCCGAAAATACATGAATCATTCTCGTTAAGAGAAAAATTTAAGGTGTTTGTTTGTACAGTGAACACGTTAAAAATTATCAAAAATAAAACAAAAGTAAAAAAGGACTACACAAGGGGCTACTGAACGTTCTTTCTTCCTTTCTTCGAAGACTATTTTCGAATGCTCAATAAAAAGGGCGGTAAATCACAAACGCAGGAAATTATTGTCTGAAAAAATGCGCCGTAGTATATTTCGGAATACTGTGGGTTTTTAATTTAAAAGTAAATATAACAATACTGCATTATATAAAAATGTTTGCAATAGCAAACCGTACGTACAACTTTCGCTGTTTCTATACATTTTATATATCTAGTTCAAAATGCAAAAATAGAATGAAAAAATGACGCAAAATTGCATTCAGTCATGCTGAATAATTTCATGTACTGTTGTACTTAATGGTACAAAAACGCGAACTTATTTCGCATAGTTTGGTATCAAAATGAAAAATATTGAAATTTTTTTTTATTAAGAAGTAAATTAAAAAGAAAATCATTTTAATGTTATGGTTAAACTATATTTTATAGAACTTTCAAATATATTACACAAGAACTAAATGGTCTAATTGAAAAATATTAGTACTTGAAATTTACACCTATCCATGATTTTATAAAAAAGACGACATACTATAAGATTATAAAAGGATAAAATATTGTATGACTCATAATCATATGTTACAAAATGAAAATATCAAACATGGGCAAATGCAAAAAAATATAAATATAATGCGACATGTTAGCTCCATATATTTTATTTCGCAAAAAAATATGTCACGCAACAGTACCGAAATAACACATTAAAATAATTAACTAACGTTATGAAATACAAAGCGAAATTTTAAGCTAACGTAAGAATTATAATTTCGATAATACTTAAAATTAACAAAAAAACATATGGACATGATAAACTAGAGTAAAATTCAATCATTTTCAAAGATTTACATAGATAATTCAATTGAAATCGAATCAATTCTGAATATACAACAAATCTATTGATATTTAAAAAAAAACATTCAAATATTTTAAAAAATATATACCTTTGTAAATGTAGATCCCATAATACGACCGAAGATCAACAACAAACAGAAAACTTCACAAACCCGCAACGCATAACCGAACCATTCCACCCGAAAACGGCGCGAATCAAAATTTCGAACGTTCACAAAACGATATAAGGACCTTATCGGCACTATTTTTTTTCGATTCGAACGAAAAAAAACGAAAAAACCGAACCGTAGTCGCGGATGGTAAACGATCGACTGACGGGACAATCGCCATTACTACGCAACTCGAATGACTTTGCTCATGCACAGTCAGGTCGTAAGTCGGGGACTTTGGATTTTATTGAATGCTTTGTCGCTTTTGGCTGTTGAGGTTTTTGAAAAGATCGCGAAGATTTTGAAAAATTGTAGTTTTTTTTTTATATAAAAATGCGATAGATTGAAATTAAATATATAATTTATTATGGGTACTATTAAATGGTCAGAATTAAAATACGGTTTTGGTCAGCATTTTCATCCTATTTATCAGAATATATTTGAGATTGGTCAGAATTTAAATTAAACAATCAGAATACATCGGTCAGAATAAATATTGAATGGTCAGAATTTTAACATGGTTTGTCAGAATTTATATCAAATAGTCTGAATAATATTAAGACCCTAACCTAACCATTTATTATTTTATTCTGACAATTCATCATTTTATTCTGGCCGTTTTTTGATTAAAATTCTGACCAAAATATTCTGACCAAAACATGATTAAAATTAAAAATAACAGCACCGAGAAAAAACAAAAAATATTCGTTCGTTTCTAATTTATAATTTAATTAAATATTATTTTCATAAATAATTAAATATTTAATTTCAGCACATGAATCAAATACAATAGGCAAAGAGGAAGTCACGTATTTTACATATAAGTACACGAAAATATTAAATTGCTCACCTTCCTAATCAAACACGAATAACATTTTTAATAATAATTTTCATATCTAATCTGACAAAAAAACAAATTCTTACTTTCTTCTCGGTCATAGACCTATCAATTTAGATGATTTTCATGAAAACAACGAACGTATACATAATTTTCGCCTGTCATGAGACGCGAATTTCGAACGAAATATTTTCAAAAGTTCATTTTGCAAAACGGCGTTAAAAAAACGCACATCGGCGGCCAAATTTATTTTAGAACGCATAATGTCTATTGAAATAAGCAGAGGTCATTTGTGTTGTTGTGTTATACATACATTAGTAATACAAACAAACATATTTTATTGGATTTATATCAAATTTTACGCAACTTTCGAGATGAAACGGAATATAAATAAAATTCAATGATAGCTGATGAAAAATGACGATTTAAAAGATGTGATGATTTATAGTCTGAAATGGGGGAAACTTTCTATTTAAAAAAAAGGTAGAAATGATCTATGCCAGACGGAGTAAACACATAGAAAATTAACTCTTTGAAAAACGATGGATTTTCGAAACTGAAAAATCACTATACGTCGTGTCCAATACTTAAAATCCAATCAAGTTGCAGTTTCAAAACGAAAAAAAAAACAGAAGTATTATAAATCGGTCGTTTTATGATTTTCCGTCTGTGTGGCTGTAATTTGTCGCCAGATACATCAGAGTGGACAAAAAACCGAATGATGGCCATTTTTTTCAAAAAAACGTTAACGTGCAAAAAATTGCGACTCGATTCAAACTACATACTGTACGAAATGTTTTGAATATAATATTTTTCATATTAATGCCTGTTAGAAATTGTGAATCACAACCAACCTGTAAAAGAATGAACTTTTTATGAAAATAGCTAGAAAAATAAAATGATGAAATTATCACTTATCACGGTCTTACAATTAGATTTTGTCCGTCAGATGACCGCGCAAAATGTCGCTTAGCTTCGATGATCTACAGAAATCAGTTCGAAAAGATCGAACCGAATATATTTTCGTATATACTAAAATGTTTTAACAGTTTGTCTAAAAAAACAACAAATTGAGGATGATCATCTGCGAAGGAATGCAACAGCATCCGATTTGAGTTCTGAAATCTAAACAAACGATCATCTGTCTTTGGGCAAACGAGAAGACAGTTACAACAACAAAAATAGACAAGAAAGTGAAGCTTTCTAACAAACAAACAAAAGCTCGGAACGATGGTGATCTGTTCCGAGTTTGAAGATAACAATAAAACAGTTTTAGAAACGTTGACTTTCCAATTTATCTTTGAACCAAATGCAACGATGTCCGTTATGCAAGAAATGCAATTTATATAATTCATGAAGTTTTTCAGTAAATGAAGACTCACGTTGAGTCCAATTGACATCAATGTGAAGCAAGGATCATGATCTAAATTAAAAGTAAAAAATATTTGAAAAATGTCAGTGACTGTTTCATGAAAATGAATGCAAACGGAACAACGTCGTTAAACGAAAGTGAGGTCGTTTTTTTCCAATTAATCAACTAATAAACAAAAATTTGTAATGTTTTATTTAATTTACAGTTGTGAAAAATAAGCATCCGCGAAGGTCTTCATTTTCTACGAACAATGAACATATCGTATTACTAAAACAATTGTTTATTTACAACAATAGTTAAATGGAAATCTAAGACTGTTTGTAGGAAAGGTGCCCCTTTTTAACACTTACAGGACCGCGCATCGCGCCGCTCGACTTCCGGGTGGGACCGCAAGTTTTCGCAAAAAATCGCACATT
>JAOXNN020000021.1:9763841-9790365 GCA_028571205.2 Hydropsyche betteni
TGTATAATTTCGAACAACCTTACGAGTTAATATACAAAGGGGTGAAAATGTTTGTCGATTCTAAAGAACAAAAAAGACGAGGACATGCGAGAGGTAGCTGTTGAAATGTGGTGTTTCGATTTTTACTTGTTATTGATTGTTTATATTTTTCAGCCGCTTTAACTATTATTATAAATCATGGTGACCATTTCAAAGAGTGGTTGAAAAATGATAGGAGATATTGGCATCCTCTATTATTAAAATGGGTTAATCAATCTAATCGTGATGATAAAAAAATTGGATGCCAAGCTATTTTATCATATTACGAGCATGTTGGAAATTCATTGTCATTGAGTGAACAAAATGAAGAAGCTTCTTCTTGTTTACAAGTAAATTTTTATCATTGATCAAATACGCCCATTTAAATGTTGATCAAAAATTTTATCTTTTCGTTAGTTTTTCATGTCATATTTCAAAAGTATTTTATGTGATAAAAATTTGAACACTGAAATAAGCTTGTCAGTGAATCCATACGAAATCAATATTGCATTAAAGGGATTTGCCGTTTTTCTATCAAGCTGCAAAGTGCATGTTAAAGACGAAGAATTTAAAGAAATCGGTGAAACTATCACACAAAGAGCTCTTCTTCTTTACAGAGATGATGAAAATCAAACAGTCACATTTTCAAAAATAGCAGACGAAGAATCGACTGAAAGAATTGAAGAGGTTTTTATTTTTTGCAGAGAATTTTATATTTTGCGGATTAATGGAAATTTGTTGCTACTGGATTATTTTTATTTTTAGCTTTGCAATCATATTGAAGCGCTTGCTGTTATGAAATACAATTCAGATGCAAATTTAGAAATGCTTATTTTAAACCTTATATCCGATTTTCCTAAATGTTTACAACATAGACATTACATTATAAAACGTGCTATTAGACGAGCACTACCATTGTTGAATATTCAGGTTTGTTGCATGTGAAAATATTTATTTTTCAATTTTTTTTTTTGTTTTAATAAATTCTTTTCAATTGCAGATTATTGTGCCTTTCTTGTTAAATGAAAGTTGTAAACATTTCATTTCATCCTCTTTATGTTGGAATGCAGACTCATCTTATTTGAAAAATTCTTTATTAACTTACGAAGTATTTATGCCGTTTTGGATGACTTTATTTGAAGTTAACGACAGTGATAGTGAACTTTCGAAAAATGCATTTGATGAATTTTTAAGAACCATTTCAAAATTGTTGCCAACATTAAATTTATCTACGAAAATATTAGAAAATGTATGTGAGCATCAATTTTTATTTTATTTTGATTAAGTCCATATGAAAATTTAAATTTCGTCAATTTTAGCAGCAGAAAAATAAAGATGCTGATATTAATATTGAATTTTCAATGTTAGAATCTTTTGAATCGCCAGAGCAGCCTGTAGATTATAAACTTTTTGTTAACGTTTGTGATTTATTCAGTGGCGTTTTATCTTTAAAATGGACACACGAATGGATTGATAAGTGGATTAAGCCTTTGTTACTATTAGTACTAGAAGGAAGACGGAAATTTTTCAATGCATTAGGTTATTTGAAAATTTTGGAAACAATTTTGAAATGTATAAAACAAGTTGGAAAAGAGAAATTAATTTTCACTATTGACGCACAAGAATTGATTGAAATTGAAAAAATCATAATAGAGTTGTTAAGTGTGAGAAGAAAAAATATTTTTTGTAGAAACAATGTCATAATTATCAACTAATATATACCAATAAATTTAAAATTTTTATTTTATAGGACATTTCAGTAACCAACAACGACAAATTATTCGAACTAAGGTCAGCTTTAGTACTTCTACAGACGCCTTCAAATTTGTTGACTACAGAACTCACTCAAAATGCTACTCGTGCTTTTAAAGTAATTTAATATAACTTATTAGATTACAGTCTAGCTAGCTTTTTAAATTTATATAAACACTTAAGAACAATTACAGCTTGTTTTCTCGTTGGGAAGAACAAATCTGAATTTGGCTTTTGAAGCATTAGATGTGTTGGAAGATTGGAACACTCATTTATCAAAAGATACACTAAAATCAACATATTCTGAAGTAATTAGCTTTTTTTTATTTTCAATATATAATATTTATAGCAATAAACTATTTGATGTATTTTAGCTGTTGCCGATTTTTAATGAATATCTATGCTCTACGGGAATATTAGAATTTGACAAAAGAAATAACAACGAACTGTCTCTCGATATAAACCCTAATTTACCCAAATCAAATGCTGAAAAAGAAATGAATTCTCAATTATCTGCTTTTCAACATCGTATCATGATATTTTTAGGTTTTTTTTATTTATTTTATAAGTTTGCAGGAACTCTTTTGAAATGTATTTCTTTTAACCATTTTGTTTAATTACAGGTAAAATTGATAGTATTTCTATAAAATCTTTCTTAACATCTCTTAAAAAAGAAAATGAGAATTTCGATGAAGAAGTGAAAGATCTTCGATATTCTGTTGATAAATTAAAAATTTCCCTACCTTGTTCCCAACAGCATGATTTATCTGTAAATATGCTCATTTATTTTTCATGTTTTTATACTAAATTTTGCTTAAATTTTATTATTTTTAAGATACATTTAGATAGTTTATTGCCTAGAATAAAGTATTTGGCTTTGCATAGCAGCAACAGAGACACTAGAATTACAGCCTGTCAAGCAATTCATTCCATAATTTTAGTAATGTATGGAACTGGTAAATCTTCAATATTTGTAATTCATAATTCAAATTATTTTCTACATACTTGAAGTGAATTAACGAATATATTTATATTTTAACCAAAGGTGTATCCTTACCCGTTTCTCAAAAATCGATGCTAAGCCATATACAGGTAGAGTTGTTCACTACTCTATTACATTTGGCGTCTGATTCAGATGAATCAATTTCCAAAATGTTTTCCCCTCTCCTGAAACAAACGTGTCATTGGTTGTGCATTTCTAATGATAATATTTCATCTGAATGTAGTAATTTTATTTTGGTAATATTTGTAAGTATTTTTATTGATTAATATCATAATTGAACTATAATATATATTCAGAATTTTAATTTGCTTTATTTTAGAAAGGAAGTTCACATCCAAGCAATAGTCTAATTCAAGATATTTCTTGTGAAGTTATTAAAGAATTTATCTCATGGTATATAAAAAAATCATCTCATGAGTCACTGCAATCCTTATCCCCAGCTGTTTCTTACATATTAAGGGCATTATGTCAAATGATGCTGCATCCAGATAGTAAATATTTGAACGTTTCTTTGGTAAAAATAGTTTATTATTAAAAACTAAAATATTATGTATATATTACAGAAAATCGAAAATCAGGTGCCTATTTGATAATTATTCGTGTTATTCCGCAACTATTTCTTATTGATTCAGCAATAAATAAGTACTTTCCTGAATTACTCTATAGTGTTGTGAAAAGTATAGAGTTAACATATAATAATTCACAAAACATTTCTAAAAATATTATTTGTGACAATGATACTGCTCTGGAAGTTTTAGATAAATTATTAAAAGTTATTGAACGAAAAAGTTCAATATTTTTTAGAGCTAATGAAACTAGGCGTAAACCTCCTGGATTTGGCGAAGCTACTATTATTGACATTGCAATATGGCTCTTAACATATTCAAAGAATGCTTATCGTCCTCTAGCTAATCGATGTTTTTCTTCTTTTATTAACATTTGTAAGTTAATAGAATTGGAAAATAATAGTACTCCAGATAAATTTGTTCAAAAGTTAATCGAAAATAATGGAATCGATTCGATAATATCGAAATACATCAAACATGACGAGTTTTCATTTGATGATAATGATTTTGAAAAATTGCACAAGAGTATACAAAAATTTTACGTTACTTTTGATATTTATGTGAACATTTTGAAAAGCGGAATATTCCCGATAAACATATTTTCATCAAAAACATTAAACTTGAGACATACTATTATTCAATTTGAATTATTTCTCCAGTTTTTCACTAAGAAGAATCTAGATAGTGTTTTTGATAACTTTTTTGTGAAAGATAAAGAAATTGGAAAGGATTATAAATCCACTACAATTTTAAAACACTCCTTCGAAAATATGATTTTCAAAACCATGTGGAAATTTTTTGATTTTTCATTTTATATGAAATCAGATATATTTGATATTGATGTGATAAAAGATTCAGTATCACAAGCTTTAATTTCAACAATATTTGACGCACAAAAACTGAAAATACTTAAAAGAAACATCACTGATATGGAAATCAAAAATTTTTTTTTGAATTTGCAAAGCAAAATGGGCAATGTTTGGTCAGTTTTCAAAGATTTAATATTTGATGAAATGGTAAAGATTTTTCAAACATTAGACATCAATTTATGTTCTGAATCTGAAACTACATACGAGTATTTAAGCACCTTGAGCGGAATCCTAACATCATTTGATGCTGGAGAAAAAGAAATTTTACTTCATTGCATTAACAAAATTGATATGTCAAATTTTTTTGATTCTCTTTTTATTACAAGAATTGATGACAGTCTATTGGCTAAAACTTCATTGGAAATTTCTTCCTTCGTTAGACCAATGAGCTATTTATTAAAATTTATTTTCGAATTGAATACAATTGAGCTGAAAGTTATCCTTAATAATCTTATTGATGATAGGATTGTTATGAATTTTGATGAAAAATTTTTCTCAAAAAAAAGTGACATTACATATGGAGAGTTTTGTTTTGAATATTTCAAAAACGAAATCATTAACTATATTATAAAAAATTCAGAACAATTTTTCGATGAATTATTTAAAATATTTTCGCATGATAATAATTTTTTATGCGTAAAACTTACAAACCAAATTCTACAATATTCATCTGAAAAAACAATATCAGATGTTTCATTTTATCAAAATTTATTTTCATCCTTGTCTAAGGTAAATATTCATCATATTTTATTCTAATAAAAATGTACATTTTTTAGATGACATTTTTTTTCAATTTTAGATGTGGCCATTACTAATAGAACATAATGTTCAATTTTCAACTTTGGTTCATACGTATTCACTTTTGGCCATGGCTTCTCCTAATCCTATAAAAATTATTGGTTCAAGTGAAAACTCTTTAAATACATGGTTATTTACAAATTTGAAAGATCCTAATTTGAGTCTTAAAAATAAAACAATGCTAGTTCTGCTTTTACCGACAATCTTAGGTCCTGAACAATCGGATACATGGTACACGCAACCTGCGAGGTATTATTTATATTTTTGGATTTTCGCTTATTAAGTTAAAAGAACCCTCGAAAAACTATAAAATTATTTTCGTGATTTTAGAGAAGCTTTAGATGAGTTGTATAATCTCTTCCCACAATCATGTCACGAGTTTAAACTCCATTCAAAGGAAAGAGCTAAATATTTGTCTGCGATAAAAACACTTTTAGAATCCATGGCGAATTCTGGGTCCTTTTTAATATTGGAGTGTGTGATAAAATCTACCGCTGGCAAGTTTCAAGCAATTCATTCTGATCTATTTCTGTAAGTACTCATTGAAATAAGAATATGTTTTATAAATAATTTTGGATTTATAGGAGACCGATATCATATCTGTGAAGAGCAAATAAATCACAAGCTTAAATCTTTATTCCAACGACTTAATGATGAAGAACAACTCTATATTTTATACAATGTTCTGAAAATTTTAAGTGATTGCTCCAATGCAAATTTATTGTTTAACATAACGAATAGATTTATGATTCCTCTCTTGCTGAATTCTAATTCTGCTGTATTGGAGGTTATTTATTTAGATATATAATGTTTTACAATTGTATATTACATAAAAATTTTTACTAAATTTTATTATCCTTTAGAATTTTTTTGCTGATAACATTCCTTCTATAATGACAAGTATTGAAAAAAAAATTGTCAAAAATATGAGTCAATATTCACTTGAACGCCTTTTTGTCGAATGGATCAGTTCTTGTAAAATGTTAGAAACCATGTTTTTAAAGGTATAATTATATCAAATGTTATTTTTTTCTTGATTGTTATATATTTTTTTTTAATTTTGTCAATTTGTAGGTACCTTTTGAACTAATAAATTCTCCTCAATCGAAAATAGGTAAAAAATTAAATATTGTAAAACCAGATGAACTGGTTAAGGGTATTTTTGGCAGAGTTTATAATATACTTAAAACAATTGATCCAGCAGATTTTTTGTCAGATAGCACCAGAGAATTTTTAAGGTATTCTCAATTATTCAATTTATTAAAATTGTATTTTTTGTTTATTCTATTTATTTTTCGAAGATTGTCTCATTGCGCTGCATATAAATGTCTTTATGCCATCACAATAACAAGACCTAAAGAAGAATCAAAATTTTACTCATTTTTAATCGATTATAAAGGATCCATTTGGGAATCAATGATTGATCCCAATAAAAAATATCAATTTCCATTGATAGTAGATAAGGTATTTTTAGTTAATATGTGAAAAATTGAATAATTAGCACACTTTTTTCACTACATTATGTTAATTGACATTTTCAGATTGAAAAAAATAAATCACATTTGATTCCAGTAAAAAAAAATAACCCATATGTTTCTAACATTGCTTCTTCTACTTTATCATTGCAAAATACTTTAAATTCTTGGACTGCAAGAAAACCATTTTCAATCAATAAAAGTTCCATCGAAAACAGAGACAAATTTTTAAAACAAACTCTGTCTGAGAATATATTGTCATTTGATATGAACCATGCTTTTATCAGAGATTCCTCCGTCATGTCTTCAATTAATGAACCCGTAATGATTTAAAATTAAAAGTACAAAATCCCTTAGAGTAAAAAATTTTCATCCGAAATTTTTGTTTTTCAGGATTCTGATATTGTAAATTATTCAGTGGATTTAAATGATGATGATTTAAATAATCATGAATGTATGGCTGTGGTTTGTCAACTTATCAAAGATCTTGATAGAATAACTTTACTAGAAACCTCAAACCGCTTTCCAACTTCTCAACCTGATTTAGGACATTATACTGCAGAATGGGTTGATTTGATAACAGTTGTACTTAGCAATAAATCGAGAGAGAAAAATGTCAGATTATTTCTAGCCCAAGTTAGTAATAAAATTTTAAAAGCTTGCTTTGTATGAAACTTTCGCTAAACCAATTTTATTATTTCACAGATAGTTGATAATTTACGAGATATTTTTAAAAAGTATTCGAAGAAAATGTTGAATTCTATCTTATTAGTTATCAAAGACCGTTGTACATCTTTTGATAAAAAAATAAACTATCTTGATATTTGTCTTGTAAATGAAAACTTACATTTTAATAATTTATCATTATTTTAATAAATGAGATATTAATTATAATTATATTTCACAGATATCAATGTTATTATCATGGAGCACTAATGTCTTACCTCAAAATCCTACTGAAATTGAAAATGCTTCTTTGGTTTATCGTTTTGTTATAGAAGAATTAAATCCATCTACTCAAAATGCAGATATATTCAGACGTTGTGTTGAATTATCCAAGGATATTGTATCTTGTTGGGGTCAAATATTAGACATACCTTGTGATATAATTTTAAACAAATTAAATGAAAACACAGAAACTAAAAAATGCAGTCTTCAAGTTGTTGCAACGGTTCTAATCAATAAAATTCCTGTCTGGAAAACAATGAATGAATTCGAAGTATTTGCTAAAACTATTATTAACTGTTTAAAACTCGACGATAAGACTTTGTACAAATCATCTGCTGAAGTTATTGGTTTATCCTTGGATGTTTTGTCAAATGAAAATTCAGAAATTTCTACATTTTGTAAATCAGAATTTAATATGAATGAATGTCATAATAAAATAATTGCACATTATATTGTGAAAGTTAACAAGATTCTTTCAAAATGGTTTGAAACTGAATATGAAAAATTTGTCGAGTGCCTTTATAGTATACACAAACATTTTGTATTTTGTAATGGATCATTACTTTCAAAAATTTTTCTCTTAATACTGAAACTACCAACGATACAAAAAAAGATGGCTTTGAAAATTGTCCTTGATTCTATGGACGTATTTGATAGTCAAACACTTTACAAGGAATTAAAAGTATTAGATTTTGATAGTCTTTTGACTTCTTGTGATCTTTGTGTATTTACATTACATATTTTGAACAAAACATTTAATTATTTGGCTGTTGAAGAAGTTGTATCCCTCGTGAAAGATATTCAAGTTCTTTCCAGTGTCTCCAGAAATAAAGAAAGTCAAATCAGATCCATAGTTTATGAAATTTTCATAAAAATTTACAACAGTTAGTATTTTGTATTAGAAAAGGAATGTTTTCCTATTTATTTTTATTATCGTACAAATATTATTTTACAGAGTTATGCAAAAAAAATAATATTAATAATACTGAAAATGCACTTGAAGGCACATCTTACGTTTCAAGAAAAAGAAATTTTGATACCTTAGAAAAAAATTCTAATTTGCGTTTAGAGGAAAAATATGAAAATTTTGTATCTCAGTTGAATCGTCAAGAAATTAAATATATCTTACTACAAGGATTGGATGATGAAGACAAGGAGCTTAGGACTAGAATTCTTTCTTACTGGACTGAACATTTTTCTTCTCAATTACAAATGCATAAACGGTTGGATAATTATTTTTATAGCTTTCATTAAACATTAATTTTATTCAATGTAATTATTGTGATTTCAGATGGGTTATTGTAATTCAAGAATTTTTAGGTGATAATGTTGGAAACGATACTAGATCTCTGGGTCAATTGGTGCAAATTGTCATTGCTTCTTGTAGACAAACTCCCAATTTTACTCAAATGAAAGCATTCCGAAATCCCCTTGAAGAATGTAGCTTTGTAAATTATGAGTAATTACAATATTATATAAATGAAACATACATTTGTATTGTGCTTATATATATGCAACTTTCAATTAAAAATTTTTTTAGTTGGAAAGATAAAAAGCAAGTGAGAAAATTAAATATCAATCCTACTTTCATGGAAACACTCAATTCACAGTTATTAACTTCTACGCTGTTATTGCAAAAAAATAATGAAAATACATATAGCGAAAAAACTTTGAAGAATGTGAATACTTTAGTTAGTTTAAATCCTAATTCATTTATAAATGATAGTCTTTTCATGCAAAGCACTTCAGGAAACCCTAGTTTGTCACTTTTAGGGGATATTTCTGGGTAAGTATTTTCAAATGAAACAAATAAATGGTTTCATTATTTATTTATGCGATTTATAATTTTCAGACCACATATGCAAGAAAACGAATATCCTGAGAGTTTCAGCTTGTCAACAGATACTTCTTTATTATTTACCCTACAACCACAACTTGTTCATCGACAAACATATAAAAAAATGAAGTAATGTGTTCGAAATTTGGATTTCATTATTATTTTTTTCTTTTTTACTATTTTTTTTTCTCAGGCAAGATCCCAAACAAACTCAAAGTGTAATTGAGGATGATTTTGAAAAAAGATTGAGAAGGAAATTCATATCAAATAAAAATCAACAAGTTATAAAATTTTCTGGCATAGGTAAGTATCCATTTATCAATATTTTTATTATTTTTTTATTATTTTTTCATTTTTACTTTTTTTACTTAAAGCTGTTGAAAAAAAACTTCAAAGCAGACGGAAACTGCATGCAGAAAAACCAACTGAGGCTTTTAAACGCTTCCGAGACGGTGATTATCCAGATATTCAAATAAATTTAGATGATATATTGACACCGATTTTACAATTAGCGCTAGTGTGTTTTCTCATACGATTTTTCTTTTATTAATTTCAATAAACTTATTATTTCATATACTTTCGATCTTATTTTACAGCGAGATGAAATTGTGTCTAAAAATTTGTTCATTATTTTGTTTCAATCGATCAAACATCATTTATCAGAATATTTAAGTCAACATGTTGACAATGCTAAAAATGAAGAAAACAATATAAATTATTTTGAATCGATGTCAATGAATTCAGTAATAGTGATTTTGAAAGGTGCAGCAGATACTGGTTTGCCAGCTCAATTCACCAACACTTTACTACAAATTTGTCGTAATTGCCTAAATGAAAGTTATACGATTAATGAGTTTGATCAGATAATAAATAATGTGTCGAAGATATCTGGTATTAAATGGCTTGGAACATTAATACTTGAAGAGAAAAAAATGATCAAAGAATCAAATTTTATTGGTCAACCTGCTAAAAAGTATTTCTATTTATTCATTATAATTTTTCTTGCATCATAGACAATTGAAAAATAAAATTCATATTTTAGATCAAAACTCAATACCATAATTGAAGATGTTGAATTTTTAGATGAAATATATAAACTCAAAAATACCAATCAATGGAATTCATTACAAGCTTTATATGATGCAGCTATTGATAGAAGTAATAATTACGATGATTTATATAAATACTACACTGAAGGTAACTTTGATTCTTTATATATTTGTCGACTTGGATTATTTATTTTTTTTATAATTTCAGAATATTTCAAATGTTTTGTCCATTTATCTGACTGGGATGGTTTTATCGAAAAAGTCTTATACCAATATAATAAAAATTCCGATGATGATACTTCTGGATCATCATTATCTATTTCTTCGTTTAATTACGATATCCTTTGGGAAAAACCATGGACCAAAGATTTCATTTTGCCTTTAATATTTGATGCTAATATACACAGATTGTCTCTTGTGAATGTAATTGAAGATATTCCGAGGTTACCTAAAAATGAAAGGAAAAATATTATTGAACAGTTACAAAATTTTGATAATTATGTTGATAACTGGAATGGTAAATTTTATTGTAACTTAGTATTTTGTCTAATTGGATTTTCGTATACATTATTTTATAATTTTTAGGTGATAAAGATAAAATCAAATATTTGCAAACTAATTTGTCTTCAAAATTTTCTATCTGGAAAGCGATGTTGAACTTTGATGTTAATTCTTTAGAAATAATCAAAAATTCCCTTTCCTGGGTAAGAAATAACTGGATTCAGGAGTATCTGGCACGCCAAAGCGAAATTACTTTTGTCGTTGCTGATAATGAAAATTTTTCCAACATTACTCTTATTCAAATGGTGATCTCATAAAATATTTGTAAATCACTTTTTTAGTTTAGATTTTTCATTTCATTTATATTTTTTTAGCTGTCAGAAATTTTCTGTATTATAAACACATCAAATAATTGTTTTAATACTTCACAATACGACACTGAAGTCACATGTAGTTTCTTTGATAAAATTTTAAAAACATGGCGTGATTGTTTACCTATTACTGATGATAATTTGGTATTTTGGAATATGAGATTAGCATGCAGGTATAAAAAAAACACGTACATATATTCTTTTCACTTGAATTTTTTTTTTATTTGAATATTTTTTAGATCAATTTTGACATCTCGTCTTCGGAGTATTTTGAAAAATAAAATTGATAATGAGACATCATACCTACAAAACACCATAAAAAATATGATCTTAACACTAAAATTATCTGAACAAAAATTAATCGATGTTGCTATTGAACAATCTAATGTACCCGTAGCTGAAAAATATTTAAATCACATGAGACAATATAAGTAAGTTGCAATTATCAATTTCAAATGTTATTTTATTTTGAAAAAAATTAAAGCCAAAAATAATCACAGGTGCCTTGACAACAATGATGAAATGTTACTAGGACTCCAATATACCAAAACTCTCAAAATAAAAGCTTCAAATGAAACTGATGTCCAAAAAAAAATTGATTTCTTTATTGAATCATGGGAATGTGGAGGTATTTTTAACTATTTCAAATTTGACTATAATAAACATAAAAATAAGTCATGTCTTAATTTTTTTTAAAGAAAACATTAGAACGAGTTTTGTAGAAAATGTCAATTCGAAAATTCATGTTGAATTGTTAAATAACGCTGCATTCATATCATATGAAATGTGCTCTATTTTGAATAAACTTCCACAAAAAGAAAGTAAGCTAAATGCTTTCTGTGAATCTATCAATAAAATTATGTCAGCTGGGAAAATATCTGAGACACATTCATTTAATAATTGTTTGTATATATTTCAACAATTTCAATTGTATTCCATTCCATTCTACTTTATATACATATATTTATTATTTTATATTCCAGATCAAGATCTCACTGAATTGAAATCCATTCTTGTAAAATATTGTATAGTTTATTTGCATAATTCCATACGACTTGCTGAAAAATGTGATGAGCAAAAAACCACCGATGTTTCTAATATTACAGCAGATTCCGAAACTTACAATTCAGTTCAGTTTTTATCTAATACATATATGACAATGGCAAAATATTCTAGAAAATTCAAAATTGATGACCACGGTTTGTTTATTAATATCATGAAATGTCAAAATCATCAAATAATGATTTTTATATTTTTTGATTAACTTTACAGATTCAAATGATAATTACTTGACAATTAACGTAATTAAATACATTCTAAAAGCTATGAAATTTGGCGATATAGACGCTAGAAAAATGTTTCCAATTTTGCTTCTCGAACTAGAAAAAAATTCTAATGATAGAAAAGTGATAGAATGTTTTCAAAACGAAGTAAATATCCTTTTAAAATTTAAAGACTGAAACATTATTTACTATTTGTCTTTTATTGTTTCACATTTTCAGATAATCGATGTCCCTGCATGGTTATTGATACCATGGGTCTCTCAGCTATTAGCGCATCTTCCCAAACTGAAACATGTTCTTCTCGATTTGATAATTAAGCTGGCTACTGAATATCCAGAGTGTATCGTGCATCAATATCGTTCATCAAGAAAAATGTGGGAAATATCAAACAAAAAGGAAATGGATTACGTTATTCAAAAGTTGGTTATTTTGTTATTATTTTTCGAGTGAATGTAATAATTTTACAACCTTTTTGTTTATTACAGGTTGGATAAAATTTTGATTCGTAATGATATTGAATTATTAGTAAAAGCCTTAGGGGGAGTTTGTGATCCTTATATACTGTTAGAAATGCATTTAATTAATATCATATCTGCTATAAACAGTGATGGTATTGGTGCATCGATTATAATTAGAGTATGTTAAGTCCTTTTCGCATTATAAATCATTATTATTTTTTAGATAAAAGCCGGATAGATTCATCTTTCAAATATATGTTTGACGATTTATTCCCAGAAGAATCAATGTTTTCTGATAATAAAATAAGAGGAAATATTTTCAAATGTATCAGTGGAAATAAATCTAGTTTACAATCTGCATGGGATTCCTGTATTATATTTATATTATATTATTTTGTGCAGATGTGAAATAATTTTTTTATACTTAAGACTTTTTTTTTCAGGTAATAATAAAGAGAAATCACCAAGAGCTCTTGTAAAGATGTCGAGTTTCATAGATATTTGTCGTCAAAAAAAAGCTAGTAATTCGAAAATTATTGGTATTGGAAATTACAGTCCATATTTATCTACATATGGAGACAGTGATGTTAATTTGTTAGATATTTTTGGACAGTATGGGAATTTCGCATCGTCCTCCAATTATCGTAATCATGTGAAAATTTCCAAATTTGACAGTGAGGTACATAGTGTTCATATAAATTGCAATTTTTAGCAAGTATTTTTTCACCAATATTATAATTTATTTTTAAGGTTTACGTTATTGAATCATTACGGAGACCTATACGTATCAACATAATAGGTTCAGATGGTTTGAAATATACATTCATGGTTAAGCGTGGTGAAGATCTCAGACAAGACGAACGAATTCAACAGTTTTTTGAATTGATGAATGACTCTTTGAATTCTTTTGATATGAAAATCAACACCTACAAGGTAAAATCAAATTAATCGCTAAAACAAGTTATTATTCAATAATTTAATTTGTACAAAGTTTTAAATCTCATCCTTCATAATAGGTGATTCCGTTGTCTTGTGATTTGGGTCTCATACAGTGGTTGCATAATTGTTCAACACTCAAGCATGCTGTGACTTTAAAAGAAGATAATAGAGGTAGATTTCTATAAACGTTTTTAATTTTAAATTTTTTGTCATGAAATGTTTTTTTCAGATAAATTAACAGTAGCAAAACTCCAAAAGATTAATTTTGTCAAAAGCATGCCGGGAAACGATGTGCAAGCGGTTCAATATGGTCAGTTAGCCGTGAAAGTAAAGGAATCTGAAAAATTCCATTCAAAAATAGTCGAAAGTATTTCTCCTTATTATTTGCGGTAATTTTTCTTTTGAATAAATTTTTATTAATGTCAGTATTTTTGTAATACTTATATTTAACTTGTATGACTTTATGATGCAGTGATGTTTTACTTGAATTTTCCAAGTCTCCTGAAGGTTTTATATATATGCGAAAAAAATATGAAAGATCATTGGCACCCATGAATATTGCACATTGGATTTTAGGTAATATTATTTGATATGTAATCAATATTTTAAACAGCATTATGAATTTTTTTATATAATAGGTATTGGAGATCGTCATATGTCTAATTGTTTAATATCCCTGCACACTGGCAGCATTATAGGAATTGATTTTGAACGTTCTTTCGGAATAGCAACACAATTGTTGTCTATTCCTGAATTGATACCATTTCGCTTAACACCACAACTTATCGGTGTATTGGCTCCACATGGAGTGAAGGGTACACAAAATAGTGAAAACAATTTCATTATATTTGTTTGAAAAAAACGAGTGAAACATGTATTTGATTTCAGGAAAATTCAGAGAATTGATGATTCAATCGCTTGAAAGTTTTAAAGAAAACGCTGAACTACTATTGGCAACCATGGAAGTTTTTGTTCATGAGCCTTCTATGAACTGGATTAAAAATATTCGCAATCAAGAAAAAGAACAAACAAACACGCCTAAAACTTGGTCACCACGTGATAAGGTAATATTTTTGTTGTTTTATGTAGTATTTCTCTGGTATTAATTTTCCAAAACTTAATATTTTAGGTAAACCAATGTCGGAAAAAACTGTTTGGTATAATACCAGCATTGATAACATTAGAAGATTTGAGAATGAGAGTTGAAAATCAAGAGTTTATCGAAGCTTATTGCTCTGTAGTGTCTGCGTCTTTGGATAAATTTAAATTTGACCAATTCAATCCAAATACAATTTTGAATGCAAATCAACAGGTATATTTGTAGTTGAATTTTCATATATTCTTTCATAACACATCATTTTATTATTTCATCTTTCAGGTGGATTGTCTTATACAGCAAGCAACAAATACAGGAATATTGTCAATTTTATATTGTGAGTTAGAATCATGGTTATAATTCAAAACCAATCAATCTATTCATTCAATTCTAAATTTAAAATTGACAAATTGAAAAAAAATAATAATGTGTTGGTTAAAGTAAAAACAAAAATGAAAAAATATGCATAGCAACTAATAAATTCAATAATTTATTAAGATTAAAAAACTCGTACAGATAATAGGAGATAAAATCATAAGCTATGCAATGAATTAAAAAAATTAGCAATATCACAAAATGAATACCAAGTTTCAACTTGGCTTAGTCTTTTCAGTCATAAAAAACAAAATACAATAGCATTATAAAATTTTACAGAAAATCAAAACTTTTGCAATCAAAAAAGGGAATCATTTTTGTTTATTATAAAGCTGTAATATCATCAAAATATTTTATATCTTCTACACATAATTATTTTATAATTATCAAACTCATAAAAAATGTCATGGTTACTTTCATTTCTACTTTGAATAAAAACATTATAAAAAAAATTTCATAAATTATTTGTATACCATTTTTAAAACCTGGAAATTTTCAAACAACTTTTTACGCTATAAATGGCATACTTTTTAAATCGTTCACTGGAATTCAATAAAAAAAAAAAACCAAAACAAATATCGACCAACTAACTTCATCTAACTGAGAACAATTATAAAATGTGTAAGGTTACAAAAACTTAATGTGTGTATGATACATATAATGTAATATTGTGCTATAATTGTTATAACAATAATTTGATTCTTGTGTATCACAATGATAACCTACATATTTTAGTCGAATATGTAAAAGAGTTATTATAATAATTAGATGCAGGTAAGTGTTAATTGAATGTTATTCTTACCAAACATGATTGATAAGTTATAATAAGAACTATTACATGTATACGAACATAACAAGTTACGTAGAACTTTTTGTATTAGAAATTAATATATTATTGGTTTTATAAGCTCTTTTGGTATTATTTTAACTTAAAATTCCGTACAAATCAAAACCTTTATTATATAAATGGAACGAACATATAGAACATAACCTATTATGCCATTGTGGGAGAATGCCAAACAGGATATTTTATATTTCCATTGTTTCCTTGAATTAAATTTTATATAATTATTAAAATTAAAATATTCATATATGTGTATTTACAGTATGAAAACAGAAAATTAACACATGATAGAGTATCTAAAATATCCGATTATATGTTTGTTTATTTTTATTTTAGTATATTAGACAAATTTTTCAGTATGATTTTTATATATCGTAAACAAAAAATATATGAGATTTTTTTTTTTTGAGAAAATCCTTTCGAACATTCATTTATACGCAAGGAGGGAATGAGATATAGGCCCATTATGAGAGGAATTCTTTAACAATCTCTGTGGCAATTCAGTGACAATTTTATCTATTTGCACTTTTTAGCTGCTGAAGTTTTTGCCTTAAAGCTTCCATGTGTGGCTCTTTTCGAGATGCTTGTGAATGTAAGTTCGGTAACTGAAACAAACCATATATTTGTATTGCAAAGATTTAAGATTAATTTCGGTTATAGGAATTTTAAATTTGATATTTACGTCAAATTTTGGATCAATGTTATGTTTGGCGTTGTCTTCAATAGAGTCGGCCAGAGTTCTGTTATCGATAATTGGTGTTCGAGGTTGAGAATTTGAAGCAGATTCTGACATCATACCAGCCTTCGCTTGTAATGCTCGTAGTCTTTCCAAATGATGTAAATGACTTTTATTTGAATCAATATCGACATCTGAATACAAAAAATAATAATGACAATAACCAGTTTTATCGACTACTAAAAAAAGTATATATATTTTAATAGAAATTATAACTACCGTTAGAAATATTTGGAACAACGGGCATAGTTGTCAAAGGCAGAGATGATATAAAAGGCGGTGGATTGTCTCCATGAATCGCTCGTCTTTCTTCAGCCACCTCTCGTAGTCCTCTTTCGATAAATGTTCGGAAAAGTGTTGAAGTATCTTTCAAATGTGCCCAAATATCAATTGTCGGATAACGTTCCTAAGAAAATAAATATTTATTAAAAATCAAATGAACAGTTTATATTTAAAGTAAAAGTTATACATACCCTCAAATCGTATAATTGTCCCAAGCCTTCTTTGCAGTGATTTCGGTCACCAATTCTTTTGACTATTTGTAATAACTCTTCATGAACAAGCCTTGGTAATTTGACTGTTGTTGGTTCAGCAATTGGTGTATTTTCTTTTTTTGGTTCATCAAATTTCATGACCTATTAACATTTATTTTCAATGATAAACACATTGGACGTAATTGTAATTATATATTTGAGAACAAACCTTAAAAAGTTTCAACAAATAGTGATGAAGTTCAGAATCATTAAAATCGGGAATTGAAGAGACGTGATCCATTATACTTTTGCCTTTTTTCTTCATAATCGAATGTACAACTGTTTTGATGGTTCTTAAAAATTAAAAATATATTTTAGTAGATAAAATTAATTACATTTCAAATTCGTAGAAAAAAATAAATACCTATAAGGTGTATCGTTCAAATTTGAGTTTTTCTTCCAATAAGCACTCGGATAAGCTTTGAAAAACAAATGTAATTTATACAAAACTTGTTCATATACAATAGTATCTACTTCCCAACTAGGCATCATTTTCATAACTTTCCAAAGGCATTTCATTTCTAATTCTTGATACCGTTGTGAACTAGGATCGCCAGCAACGGAATTTTGCAACAAAGTGACCAAAGCACTAAAATTAAATATCAAGAATATTAGACACCAACAATATCAATAAATATTTAATTTTTTTTAAATTTACCATATCAATGCTGTGTGATCGCTACGATCAAGCATTTTAACACATACGCCATTTACAGCTCTCACTAAATTATCGTCGCCTTCTTTTTCGAGAATGCGACTTACTAAAAGCCTCAATAGTTGATCGATTAATGCAGCAACTGTACTAGATGAAACATTTCTACCAGAAATCTTCCCTTCATAAAACTAAAAAAAGTACATGTAATACCGATAAACTTAAATTAAGATATAATAACCAAAGCAATAATAATTACCACATTCAAAACTGATATCAGATAACCGTAAGCGCTGCACAATTCGTTCGGTTCGAAAGTAGCACCTGGTCGTTGCAACCTCTTAAATTGTTCTACCATTGCCAACAGCAACTGCTCCTCGTAAGACGAAATAAAATTGGCTCTATTTGACCGTAAAATCCCTTCCATTTGTGACAGAGCATTAATGGCAACCTGAAACAGTAATAATTAGAAATTTGCACAATATAAAACAAATTATCGAGTTGATTGAACGTACATTTAGATTGGGACTATTGACAGATTGTATAGTTCTGGATAAAATATTGTCCTGATCGAAACGAAGCGGTTGTGGATCTGATAACATGAGAGGCTGGGAGTTTTGTGTCAACATCGATGGTTGGAGCCGCGAAGGTGGTGACAAGGGCATAACGCTTAAACAAAAATTATAAATTACCAAATCTCATTTAGAAACCAATTATTCAACCGTTAAAAAAATTATGTATACTTGGTAATGGGTCGCGCAGATGTAAGAGGGTGTGATCCAAGTAACGTGGATGGTGTAACAGTAGGTTCGTCAAGAAAGGCGAGATCGACTTCTTGGATTGCTGGTTTTTTTACCGTTAACTTTTCTGATTCCATAGCAGCCAAAACAGTCGGATCCAATCCGAACATGCCACTGATGGGACGAGGTGGCGGCAAATCAGGTTGTGATAAGACCCTGTGGATAAAGTCAGTTTTATTTGAAAAATGTCAAGCAAATTTATTTTAAAGCCGAAAAAATTTAATTTTAAAATAAACCACTAATACATAAAAATTTTGTTAGTAATAAAAATTGAAATGTCTATAACTAAATATATACTATAATACAATTTGGATTTTAAGAAACAAAAAATAAGTAGATATTGTTTGAGTAAAATATTATAGTAAATAAATATTACAGAAAATTCAAAAAGTGCACTGGACAATTTTATCTATGTATTATATTAATAACCTTATCTATATTTCTTCGATTATTCCAAATCTAAAACCTCAAAAATATTGTACATAAGACAAAACAAAAGTTTAGCTTGAAACATAAATATACTAATAAACTTTTATTCCCAATTACGCTATCGACAAACAAACGCAACGAAATTCCCTAAAAACGAAAAAATAAACAGAACAGACACATAAGTATCGGTGAAAAGTTACAATTGGTCTGATCCAGGCGACTGTATCGATTGATGATTGAGAGGAGGTATTGAGACTGTCATTTTCGAGTTTGCAATTTTTGATGAAGATGCAGTTTCCTTGAACGGGCTGACAAAAGTTACATCACACAAACTTTCATCTCTGATATCGTTACAACTCTTAGATAGATCATGTGTAAGCGGTGATACTATATTTTTCGAAGAAAAATTCGCTGAAAGCAATTTCTTGTCGCTTATAGCACCATAACTCCGACGGCGAGCCACACCAATGATTTTCTTTTTTGGTTCTCTATCACGTCAAATACACAAACATATATTTTCACAGGGAAATAGTTTCATTATCATAATATATTAATTGAACATCACATCAAGCATGATCAAATAATGAAGAAAAAATTACAAATATGACCTTTGAAAATCATAAATTTGTGAAAATATTTTAGAAAAAGCTGTAGTGAGTAAACAAATTATATATTGCAATCATAATTAGAACTGTGATTATAAATGAGCTAAAATACCTAGTGGGTGGAGGAAGATAATCATTAGCTCCTTCGTCTTCTTCGTCTTCAAATTCGGGAGGGTTTTGATCGACATTATTTTGTTTTATTTCTTTTGTCTAAAATATAAATGAAACATTAAATTGAAGAAATAAAATATACACACACACATTGTATAAGATCGAGAAATTTTAATTTACTTCTAATTGATTAGGACGCACAGCAGGAGGTGCTGTAAACAACATCGTTTTTCGGTTTGTGTTGTCTTTGGATTTGGCTGCTCGTTTGATTCTTTCCTCTAAAAGAGAAAGGTCTTTATCGGATATCTAAAACAATAAACATGAGCTTAATACCACAACAATTATTGAATAAACAAAAAAAATAAATTTTCAACATACTTGACCGATCATTTTGTACACTCTTTCACCTTCTATGTTATACGCTTGAACGACACAGTTTAATGCAGCATTTCTGACAGAATTATCTCTGTCAGAAATTTGCTTAGCTATTTCTTTTAAAGCAGCCGCTGGTGAAGGATTACAGATTGTGACACCGAAGCTTTCAATTAGCAAACCAAGAACATCCAAGCACTCTGCAATCATTTAAATATGGTAATTATTTTTCAAACGATTGTTTTTTTTATTTTTAGATATGTGAATTTAACAAACCTGTTCTTTGCCTGGCATTTTTAGATTTTAAGCCTTCCATGAGATGACCAAATAATTTTCCAGCTGAATACACAATACAAATTTGTTTCAAAAGAGACTTTACCCCGTTTCTTACAGTATCTTTCGGGTCTCCAACCTGAGCGAAAAGAAGTGTTAGTTTGCATGATAGATATTTTATGACAGTTGTAGATATGTGAAAAAAATAAATTGAACCTTCAAAACTAAATATGGAATAAAGCATTGCGCTTCGTATTCTGCCAATTGGTAATTTTCAGAAATAAGATATATAAACACAGCATTGAGATATTCTAATCCCTTCAAAAGCACTGAAGGGTTAGTATCAAAAAATCTTAATGTAAGCCATTTGAAAACTAAGTCTAGATTAGCAATTAATGCAGGACCATTCTCAGGAAGGTCATCAACCAATGATTCGATAGCTTTAATGTGATATCTGAAAATAGAATATAATTAGCATTTATTGTATTATAACACTGGTAATTTAATCATTATTGAAGGATTATTTCATTCACTATTGAATGTATTGAATGTAAATATAATTATTTTTCACCTGAAATCATTATGAAACATGTTTGCAACAAGATTTTTGTTAAGGCCAGCACTGCTCATCTGATCTTTCAAAAGATCGAAGAATTCTTCACGAGGAGTAACAAAGTTCCATTTTAATACTAAAATCAAAGTTAATTTTTTTTGATATATTTATGTATTACATTTTAGAAAATATAATTAAACACATTGAAAATAATATATATAAAAAATAACCTTTAAGCTTTTGATCATCAATGATTCTTTGATGTTTGATATTATTTATAGGTAATAAAGGAACCAAGCTTTCTAACTCTTCGTCTTTATTTTTCGAACGTGTTGAAGATGCTGAAGCTGATTTTACTAAGCCCTATACAAATTTTTAAAAAAATTGTTTATTTATACATAAACTTATATAATATTGATTAAAATTTTTAAAAACCTTAGTAGGCTTAGCTGTGCTAGCTTTTTGTTGACTCGCTGCTTGAGCTTTGCCTTGAGGTCCTGATTTTATCGTCTTAATTTCGGCAGATTTAGGCAAAGGTTGTACTGGCATGTTAGGTCTGGCTTTATCTAAAGCAGCTTGTACAACACTTTTAGAACCCGGCTAAATAAAGAAAATATAAAATTATTAGTATAAAAATAAAAATAGTTATTTAATTAAAAAATATTTCAATAGAGTAAAGATATTGATTTAAGATAAAAAAAAATTGCACAATCCACAATTGATCGCTATCGTGGCCACTGATACAAATATGTCATATCCAAATGTAAAAATGACATCTTAATTACAACTTTGATAGATTTCACTTTATTTATAGGTGATTATACTTTTTAGAATTTGCCTGCGATCTTAGAAATCGGCAAGAAAATTCATACTTGCTTCGAGCTAGAAAATCTGACCCATAAAGTGCAAAGAATCAAAATATTAAAAAAAACCTTCAATTTTTCTGCTTGTCGCGCCATGGATTCTGGTCCTAAATGCATCATGAATCCAAGAACAGCTTCACCAGCACCTCTCCGCACTTCTGCTCCACGATCTTCAAGGGCTGCATATAATAATGGGACACAAATGGAAAGTTCTTCACGTGGAATGGATTTTGGAGGAGCTAAAATAAAAATTTGCATAATATAAAAGAAACGAAGAAGTCATCCAAACAAATATGACGAAAAATAACCTGGTGGTAGCTTTTCAGATAACCAAGTCCAAAGTTCGGCTCTCAATATTGGACTACCAGTTTTGAGAGCATCAAATACCATTTCACTTTCAAAAACGGAGGGTGTGCCACATTGTGCTACCCACTCGTTGATGCACTGTAAAGCAGCTGATCTAATCCATGTTTTGGAATCGCCAAGTCCTGTAAAGTTTTTCCCATTAAAATAAACTCAAGACATATGAGAAAAAAGTTTATAAAAAAAAAACCTTGGAAAAATCCTGGGAAAAATGTTCTTATATGAACTTTGGCTTTGGGACCAATAGCAGTTACCAACGCTTCACATATTTGAAAAGTGAGTTGACCGATTTTCGAATTGGAGTCCACTAATCTGTGAGCGAGGGATTGAGGTAGTTCGCCAATAGTAGGCTTTATAGATTGAGCATTGCTGATGATATTTTTCACTTTTTCAAGAGCTTCATTACGAACCTATAATAAATAAATTAATAAATTAAATTAACAATTTAACATTAGACATTCTTGAAAAAATAAATAAATCATTACCTTCCAATTTTTATCATTAATTTCGGCGATAAGAGCTTCAGTAATGAGAGGATTAATGTCAACTCGAGGACGAATATCTTGAACAGGTGTTGAATTTTCATCATCAAACTGCTCATCTCCGTTATATTCCATCTCGTCACCCATTGAACCTTTACTTGCAGACTTAAAATAAAGATAAAGAAAATATATACACATTTCTTCAAAACTGTACGAAAAATATATTGAAAATAAGTTTAAGAACTATCAATGAAAAAATCTTACTTATTGGATTATAATTATTTTAATTTGAAAACACAGAAAGTCCCCAATTTACAATTGGATTACATTTAGCAACATCAATGTAAACTAAGGATTATCCGGAATTTTATAATACATCTCATTCAATACGTTAATAATAAAGTGTTTCAATCTGGATACTTTACATAAAAATTAATAATCATTTCCACCCTCAGACTATAGGGATTCCAAAGTTCAATTTCTAAGATGATTTTTCACAAAAAAAAATTCATACAATAGGAGAACACATAAACATTATTCAATGAAGGAATCAATCACCTCCAAATACGGATCGGTCTTCTTGCATTCATAACCTAGTCCAGAAATTAACCCAAAAGATTATAACTTTTTAAGTCTTTGACGCGAACGGAATTTGATACCCAAATGGACTCCCTAAAATACGAAATCGGACAAAAATACACACAAAAATTTAGCTGACATTTTGTTTATACTAGCAATTTAAGAAAACAAACAGAAAAGCATCCAAGATTATGACATGTGAAACACTACATAAAAGAAACAGTAACACTTAACCCTAACGTCACTACAAACAGTCAAATATGTGAAAAATAAAACATCAACTAACCTTTTTCACTCCTCTTGTGGGAGCAGGAGGTTTTTCATCACCGTTTTTCTCAATTTCTTGTTTCATTTGAGATTTCAACACAATTTTTGCAGCATCCAAATGATTAAACAATGACCCACCCATATGTCTATACAGCGCAGTTAAAAAATTTGTAACAGATACTCGAATTTGGGGGTTTGTTGCAGCCATTGCCTTTTTGACGTGGTTAAGTACAACTTTGATGTTAAATCTATGAAAAGGAAATAAACAAATATATTTACTATTGTAAAAAAAACTAAAGCAAAATGCAAAAAATTTTGAAAATACTTACACCATGCCAAACTCTAATACTGCAGCACTGGCCCAATCGAAAATTTCAGATTGTACTCGTGGACTTTTTTGTTTATCCATAGCATATTCGAAAGCTTGATTACCTACATAATCAAGGCTCGTAGCTTCGCTTAAAGCAGTTAAAGCTTCTCCTGCTACTTGAGAACATTTTGGATCAGATAGTTTTTCCACAATATCACTTAAAATGTGATCTACTGATACGCTAAAAATAAAATTACATTCAATGAAAATAATGCGCATGAAGAAAATTGAATTTCTAAAATGAAAAATGTATGACTTACGCAGATACAGGAAACGAATTGGCAATTATTTTAACAGTTTCCAATCGCAATTTTAAAGATTGGAAATTGTTGTCTTTCAAGCCTGGTTTTTTGTTTAAAATCTTGAAAAGAATTTGTGAACCAACACTAGACGGAGTTAATCCGGAAACTACATCAGAAAAGTTTTGAACAGCTTCAAGCCGCACTTTCCAGTTGGCATCGGTTATATCTAATAGTGAAAATAATTATTGTGACAAATAGTATTGGAAATTACCAAATATGAATAATCATATTACCATTCAAAAATGAAGCACCCATCAACTCTTCAGCTTTAAGATCGACATCATCTTGACTCACTTCACGCTCTTGTAATTCATCAGATCTTTCTGACCCTTTCGATACATCTGTAGAACCAGATTTCTTAACAACTTTTTTGGCGACAGCTAGAATTATATAGTCAATTAATATCAATCATTGAAAAATTAACAGATTATAGACAAAATATAACCTGTAGTGGGTCTCTTCACAGGCCTAGGTTGAGTAGAACCAGCTTTAACTGTATCACTTTTCATTTCAGGAGCAGTTTTAGGTCGTACTTCTTTTTTAGGTCCAGCAATTTTAACTAATATGACAGCCTTTTAAAATAAATTAAATACGATTAAAATAACTAGCATTAAAAAAAATATTTGAGTTAATTTAATAACGTAATTCTTACTTTTTCGCAACATTCTTTAATTTTTTGTTCTTTTAAATTGTCCAACTTTCCGATAAATGGAGAAATATTTTTTTCACCGACTAGTTTTGTAGCAGTTCCTAAAACTTCAGCTGCTTGATCTCTAACAACGGGATCTAAATGCATAATAAAACATCAGCATAAATATTAAACCATAAAAATAATACAAATCATAAACAATTTCACAAAATACCTGCACTTTCAAGTACAACAAGTAATGCAGGAACATATACTTTAAGCAACTTTTTAGTAAGAGCTGTAGGTTGAGTTCGAGCTATTGCTCTTGCAAGGAACGCTGCAGTTTCAGCTTTCACAGCTGGATTCTTATTACCTAGAGCTTCTACTACATCTTCTGCTATTGCTTCAATCGACGTCTACGAAAAACACTCATACAATACAAATCGAAATTTTAAACAAACCAATAAATACACCCATATATAATCTTACACAAAGATACATAGCATCGACTGCTTCACGTAATGCTGAGACAACATTAGTTTTCTTCTCTTTAAATTTATCAAGACAACACGGTAACAGAACACCAGTGTATGTTTGGAAACGCTTCTTTAAACCTATCGCTAATAAAGCTACACAGCGGCCAGCTACCGCAACAATCTGCACATTTGTGTCTTTTGATATGACCTACAACGTTTTCAGTAAATAGAATTTTTCGTATTTTAGAATTCAATATAAATTACGCATTCCAATTAACCTTTTTCATAGCTCTCGCTACGTCTCCGTAATCTCCTTGTTCTAGTTTAGGCGCAGCTTTAAGTATAGCTTCCAGAGCGTCTAACGCTTCTTTTCTCTCTTGCCATTTTTTCGCTTCCAACTTTTCGTAAAAATCTTTAGGTATTTTCGACAATATATCGACGGGATCCATTAGTTCGTACGGATCTACATCGGGAGCATCGTCATCTTCTTCCGCATCCTCGTTGTTATATTCACCGGCTTCATCTATTTGTTTGTTCATATATTTTGAAAAATTCAAATAATTCAATAATAATCAATTCATGAAATCGAAAATAAAATACTTGTATCTCCTTGTGCTAGCGCAGAAGCTTTGGGTTGTTGAGATCTCAAATATCTTTCGGGTGTAACTTTCTGTCCACTTTCAGAAAAAGCATCACGAAGTTCTTGCAAAACGACCGCTTGCAACTGACTAATATGGGGTTCGAGTGCAGGACCGATCCAGCTAAAAAAAATTACGAAATTGTATAAATTACGTAAAAAATTTAATAATTATACAACTTTTCATATATAATCACCGATGCATTTCGACTACTAAAGCTTTTCCTTCAGTTCTAACGTCTTTATCTCTGTCGGTGAGCATTCCAGGAATTTTTTTCACAAGTAATTTAATACTGATAACTTTATTTCCA
>JAOXNN020000021.1:9790465-9808499 GCA_028571205.2 Hydropsyche betteni
AGTGCGCCCATATGGTTTATGGGCGCACTTCAACCCTAAACAATGTGTTCCGTTATAAATCGCGCCGCGACTAATCGCCTGTGGACGCCTGGCCTAACTGACGAATTTTGGGTTTGTTTTTGAGATATGTGTGTGTGTGGGACTGATATTCAACTGGCCGTTAAATGAATGTTTATTTTTTGACGACTTAATTCTTGATTGCTAAATAAAGAGATAATATTATGTTTGCTTATTGTAACTATTTCATTTATGAATATTGTAGCAGATAAATCAGTCGTGGATTAGATATTTAATGCGGAAACGTTTGAATTATGATATGTCTTATTGAGTTCTTAATCAAACATCTGCTTTTTGATTTATATGTCTCATATATAGTTCCAGATATTTGTTGATGTTCAATTAATAAAAATAATAATAAACAAGTTAACTTGATGAACAAAACACATGTCTCTTTTTTAGTTATCAGTGAGAAATGCTGTTGAATAATTTTCTCATCGTTTACACGTGTTTAATTCATTCGTTCAACATAATTATGTTGCACTTGCAATTCAATGTCCAATAGAATATGGAATCATTATATCACGAAAATTCTCCATGTATTATAATATATGATTTATTTTGTTTCAGGAAACATCAGCGCTGTATTCACGTTCAAATATAAAGGAGAAGAAATTGCTAGATTGACGGACAAAGGTGTTAAAGTCATGTTGTATATCTCAATAGCTACACATTGTACTCGTCCTCCTACTAATGCTAATAGGTAATCATTTCTATTTTAGAATTTGAACACTTATATAACTTTGTGTAATTAAGTTTGTAGAATAGTTTTTAACTAACTTTTATCGTGGTTGTCATAATAAAACTGATTAATTCATATTTGTGTAATGTTAGATTATAATATTTTTAGAAATTAAATTAACTATCGAGTCATTGTATAAGACTTTTCCTTAAGTAAAACTGTAGAATTGTATACGTATAATGCACTAATAAATTCAAATTTATCATCGAGACATCTTGTTCAATGACTTTTGTGTACTATCTAATTGCAAATTATGGTTTATTGATCATCATCATAATAAAACTGTTAAAAGTGATTAAGTAATTTATGAAGAATCACTTTTACAATCTCTTTCAAACAAATTTATTAAATGAAGATCTCCCATTAAATGCATTAAGTCCTTGCCAACTCCGTACTGAAAACATAGGTTACAGAACTATTAGAAAAACTTTTGACTACTCTTGATGAACCTATCTATGTTTGTTTTTCAAAATTATTTCCTTTTTATGTTTATGAGGCTTATCAGAAGAGTCAAAGTTGGAATCATTCAAACCCATTTTTAATCATTGTTGTATTCGAACATTCCCTATTCTATGCAGCTAAACTTGAGAAAAGTTTTTGTTATTTATTCATAGTGTAGCGCCATAATATTAATCAATTATTGAAGTTTATTATATTTATTTTTGTTACAGAACATCAGTGTTGTTTGTGTCAATATCTTTCATAGTTCTTATGGTGATGTCGCTTTCATGGCTGGTGTTTTATTACATTCAAAGATTCAGATATATGAATGCTAAAGACAGATTATCTGTAAGTACTGACAATTTTTTTACATTAATGTGCTTTATGAAAAGTGATATGATTTATTTATTTCAGAAAAGGCTGTGTTGTGCTGCTAAGAAAGCACTTTCCAAAATACCAGTAAAGAATTTGAAGTCTGAAGATAAGGTACGTTATACAAATATTTTGAGCTTTGAATTTTTTACATGACATTATTCCATTTATCCATTTTAGGAGATACAAGGAGACGGGGAATGTTGCGCCGTTTGTATAGAATTATATAAAATATCCGATGTTTTAAGAATTTTACCATGCCGGTATGTATTTGATTTTTAATTTAACCATGATTTTTCAACATTTTCCTAATTGATTTTCTAAATTTTTTTCAGACACGATTTTCACAAATCTTGTATAGATCCATGGTTGCTAGAACATCGAACATGTCCAATGTGCAAAATGGATATTTTAAAATATTATGGCTTTGTGGTGAGGATCATTGTTTTTAGACAAGCGAAATATAGCGTTCAATAACATACAATTATTTTATTATGATATTTTTTGATTTTTATTTCAAATACATTTTCTTTTAATATTCCAGTTCACGGGAAGTCAAGAAAGTATTTTACAACTCGATACCGAAGAAGGAGATAGACGAAATACAGGTGGTGTTAGTCCACTACCTAGACAGGTAAAATTTTTATCAAATTATTCAACATTCAATATAAACTTTTTATTAATTTTAAATAATTTTTTCAGCCTAGTCGCACTAGTTCGTATGAAATTGGTCATAGTGAACGCAGCAGCAGAGCATCTTCACCGGATGAATTAACTCCATCGCTTCAGCCTTCCGTTCCGCCATCAACGCCCAACGATCCACCACAATATGCCAAATATCCACCTCCGTCGATGAGCGACCCTGCCCTTTATACGGGAAAGAGGGTCACGCCCGGAGTGCATTCCGTACCTGGCTGCAGTCGGCATCCGATAGAGACTACGATAGTGTCGAACGAACACATCGGTGACGATGAACTCAGAGACTCAGTTTGATTCGTTTGTAGGCCCGGAAGTAGTGTCATATTATAAATTAATTAAATATTGTGATATTTTTGTAGTGAACGGAGGCGTAGTCTATTAATGTTATTGAAATTTCGTCCGTCTCAAATGTGTGCATTTCATTAAAGTGAAAACAGTGAGCCTTTCTAAACGTATATGGTCTGATTATTCTGTTTACACTTGCATTGTGCTAGTAGGTTATAAATGTTCTGCGATTGTGACATTTGTAGCGAAATCGATGTACTTATGATTGTTACAACGTGATATTAAGGAACAATTTGAAATTGAAGAGATGGTTTGATTCCCATTAAAAAATTGTGATTTTTCGTTTTAAAATATTATTAAACTACTTAGGGTTAAGAATAAAATGATGACTGATAAGTGAAACAATCTAAAGTTGAACAAAATGGAAAAATTTGCTATTGTATTCACATCTTGTTTATTTTTTGTCAAGATTCATTTAAACCACCAATTATATACAAACCGATAGGCTATATTATATTAATATAGTATTTTAAATAAAACCGTTGGGTCTATGAATTCTGTACAGTTAAATCCAAAAGTAGTCCAAAACATTATTTTCCACTTTGATCGACTTAATTATTTATTTTATAGTTTTAACAGTTCTTATAATTTATATGTATTTAATGTGGTTGCTGTAAAAACCACATGTTTATATTGTAAATAAATTTAGCATTTAACGGTGATATTATCGAAATAATTACATCGCGAGTGTACCATATTTCAATGATGTTGGGTACTTATTATTTTCTTTAAGAAATTTGAGGTAAACACGACTGTTATTTGACTTTTTCATTATGCAAAAATAATTTATATCGTATTGGAAAATATTTCAATGCTGGATCATGTAATGAATTGATTTACAGAAAAAAAAATAGAATTTTAGTTCTAATTATTTATAATTTATACGAGTCATTTATTTTACTGGATGAAATACAAAGAGGAGTAGTACTAAAGATAGTTAAAATAAACTTTGTAGATTTATCAATCATTTATAACATGATTTATATTTCACCCACCTTTAAATTGTGTTTATGATTTGAAATTTATCATTGTACATTTATTTTGGAGAAGTTGAAAATGTAACAAAAATAGGCAAATATTCAAATGTGCTTTTCGCAAAAGTGCTCTGGAAAATTAGTAGTATAATGAACAAAATTATACGACTTAATGCTCAGTTAATACTTATAATTGTTCAATTCGAAAACTAGGATTTAAACATTTAGCGTGATAAACATAATTGAAATTAAATTATAAAAAAATCGATTCTTCCATTTACGGATAAGTAAAACTACCAATATTTTGATTTTGCCATTTCAAATGAATTTATTTTGGTTTTGCAATCATAGAAAATACTTTTTTTCAATTCGCTTCGTATGTTTTGCTGTAGATTAGCCGTTTAATTTTTTTTCTGTATGTTTAATTTTTGACAAGACTTATAATTTCATAAATTGCATTTAAGGCGTGATATATTTTTTACAGCGTGACTTTGATGTTCAATTAATACTTAAATATTTTTATTGTGGCAATAACCAACTATTGATAGTGTAATTTATTTGACATTTCAATTTGTCTTTAGTCAGCTTTTGTTCAATTCATATGTTATTCGCATACCACTTTACCTTACTAAAAAATATGAAATATCTTATAAAGCAGCTTTATACGATTGTGTAGAAATGCAAAACGATTCTAGTATATCTACAGAATTGACAATTTGTTCACCATGTGCTATTTTATAAACACCTGAATATTTGTCGAAATAAATTAAAAATGATTAAATATTTCGCTTGTATGTTATTTTTTTGCAATTTTTCTAGTAACCTTAGTGGTTTGGAATCATTGGCAATATTTTTTTGTGCAGAGTAACATGTTTATTGAAAATATTTTAAATAAAGTTTAAAATACATAATATGAGCGAATTTAATATGTGGTTTTTATTAAAAATATACATAAGTAGAGATAGTTTTTGATTTATGATGGTTCGTATTTACGACTAAATAAAAATGATTTAATGAAAATTTATTAAAAATCATTTTCTAAAGAAAATATTTTATTTTTAAATAAATCTATCGGCTAAAAGGTAAATTTTTTTGAAAGGTTCATAAAAAAAATGTTTTTCTTAAAAATATATTTTAAATAATATAAATAGATGTCTCTAAAAATAATATTTTTTTAAATAATTTTCGTATTATTTCTGAAGTACTCAATATAGAAAAAATAATATAAAATTAATTAAATTATCTATTTTTTTCAGATTCTAATTAATTAATTAAATAAAAAAAAAATTCCATAGACTCGTAGCAAATATAAAAATATTATCAAAATTAAAAAAAAAAAAAACTGAAAATAAATAATACATTTTTCATAAATATTTTCAATATATCCAATTGCAAAAAGCACACCCAACACAAACACGACCCACAGATTCAGAGGCGAGATCACGCCATGGGGTGAGCTCCTCTCGCCCACCCTCCGAATTAAATGTCGGCTGGCGCGCACGTCATCATCCCCTTCGCTCGCGACCAAATCATAACAAAAATATTTTTCTCCCTTTCGAGCCGGCGACCTGCCCCCTTATAAAAATCAATAATCTACACGCTCGCGGTACGCATGTATCCGTTCCGCCGATGCGCATTCAGCGCGCGAAAACGAAACGAAAAAAAAATATACAAAATACAAAAATCGCGCGCCGAAACGGCCGCGTTCGAACTTCGGCCCGTTTTCGCGGGGCGCCTCGCGCTCAGGCGGCGCCGCAAAAAACGCGGTTCGAAATCGGCCAATGGCGGGCTCGCGTTTTTTATCGGCGGCCAATCGCGGCGCGCGGAACGTTGCGCAAGCGCGGCGCGTGCGCGAATTTACAAAATGGTGGAGCGTAGTTTTTTAGCGGTGGAAATTTCGCGGGACGGGCGGTCGGTTGATTTTTTTTTTTTGGTCGGTTTTTTGACGTTTTTGAATGTTGAGGGAGTTGTTTTTTGGGTTGATGTTTTGTAAATTGTTGTTGGTTGTATTTTTTTTTTTTTTTGTAAGGTGCGATTGTTATTCGAAATTTAAAATTCGTTTGTTGTTCGAAACTTTCAAAATAATCGTAAAGATTTTTTTTTTTTATATAAGGTGGTGATGATGGAATAAATTTAAATTATCATCATATTTAAATATGTATCATCAATTTTTAGGGAAAAACGTTTCCAATTTTTATCTATTAACATATTTTTTTTTTTATTATTTTTCTTGTTTCATGAAACATTTTGAACAATTTTGACTGTTTTGAATTTACGATAACGCATAAATATACAGCAAACCCCCCCCCCCATAACGTCATTTTTTTCAAATGCGTTTAAATTCAAATTTTTTAAATTTGTTTGAAATGTATATGAAACGAGCAATTAACGCGTAAAAATGCAAAAAAAATGAAAATGTTTCATTTATTGATTTATTATTAACGTCAAGATAGTTTCGACGTTATAGGGGGAGGGTTTAATATATTATTGTATTTCCTAATTAACCTTTATTGAACATACAAATTAATTTAAAAAAATTGTATTTTAATAAGAAAAATTGCTATATTATTATATTATTTTGTTTTCTTTTTAATTTTAAATTCACATATCAAAAGATAATGAGATTTAATAAAATATTAAATATGATCATTATAATGGCATAAAAATAAACTGATTTATGAAAAAATAAAAACATTTCTAGAGAAAAAATGTTGAATATTTGTAAGTATAAAATTAAACTATTTAAATCAATGAATCTAATAATTGAATGTTCAGTCATTTGATCTACAATATAATATAGATTATTTAAAAAAAAAAACTGTACATCAAAAAAATTTAAACAATATTCACTATTTTGGAGTAAATTTAGTAGTTCGGAAATCCTAACTTCTAAATTGACAAAAAGGCGAGTATAGTTTATTTATTGTTTTTAAACTTTATTTGAATAGTATTATGACTGAAAAGTGATAATAATTTTTTAGAAAGAAAAATTAAATCCTTATTGTTAAAAGCAATTCAAAATGTTGCATTATTAAAACATTTTTTTTATTAAATTTTAGATTAACTTTATAAAAATATAATGAACTGAAAATTTATTTAAAAAAACGTTGAAGTATTTCGGGTTTGTAGAAATGTACATAGATACTACCTCAATAATAGTACTAAATAAGTAAACAAAATAATCTGGAAATGCACTTACATTCACATGATACGCATTTAAACCTTATTTGTTATTGTAACATTGAAATACGCCCTCATATTTATGAAAAATAAATATGTTCGTTCGAAAAAAGTGTACCTTTGCATTTCCGATATAGTCTTCAATCAACATGTCACCGAATTATGAATAAGCCCACTTTGTGGAGTTTGTTGCGTCATTCAGGACGAGGACGACCTGAATTGTATTATAAATAAAATTCTTTGTGAACATTGTGTAGTCGCCTATTGATCGAAAAAGCAAATCATTATTTCGTCATCGTGACTTTTAAGCAATTGCGCAAATTCATCAAAAACATTTGTTTAAAATTTATTTATCGATTAAAATATTATAATACTGTATTATTTCTGGTCATATAATTTATAAATTGATAAAATTTTGTGAAGATCACGGTTATATAATATATTGAAAGAATTATAAAAATACTGACTTAATAAAATATACAAAATGGAAATGCACATAATAAAAAAAATATTTTTTTTACTCAGAATAAAAAAGTTGTGACCCCATGTTTTTTATAATAATTTTGCTATAGTCAAAAAGGTTCAGCACGAGCCAAAATTGAGCTTTTCAAATCCGGGCGATAAAAAGTACACAAATAAAGGGACGTTTTTTTGTGCATTATACGTTTTTTTACGTGAACATTTCAAAGAGGCCGATTTTCATTCGATTTTTTTTTTCATCATAAGCTCCCTATACATTCCGCTGAATAATAAAAAGAGATTTGCATTTCGGAAAGGAGTTTTTTTTGCGATGACCAGTGGTCTCGTATATGCGTATTTTATTATAATTGAGAAGGGGACTTGGACCCCTTGGTGTCGAAAAAGGTATGAATAAAAGCAATTTTTTATTGATAATGGCGCAATTTTCGCAATTTTTTACGGATTTATCGATGCATTTCGGTTTATTTGCCGACACGCGTTGACCTTTAGTCGGCCTATTATAAAAGCATATTTCATTTCGGATATTTTTTATGTGCAGATTGCGTATCTTATTATATTATTCATATGTCATTATTGTGAATATTCTGTATACTTATTTCGTATATGGAATTACAGATAATCTCTCAAAAAAAAACAACAATGAATTGTATGTATTTTTATATTTGTTTAATTTTTATTAATCACCTCTCTTTTAGGAGATTTTATGACTTCTTTCAAATAATATGGTCATGAATTTTATTGTAAAAAATGTTTTAACTGATAAATGGTATAAATCGCGAGGTATGTGTAAGTCAGTAGTTAAATACGAAAATAACACAAACAACTTTACTTATATTTTATTATGCTCGTGTATGAGAATAAACATGGCGCTAACATTTTATTTTATCAGTGTAAATATGCAGTTTGTCATGGGCGTTATCAAAATGACGCCATATATATTTACACGTTTTTCCGATGAAAACATCCGATTATACCAGATGTCATCGTGAATACATAAAATCAATAATAAAACCCTAAATGTATAGATTTCAAATGATTTAGAAACACATTCAAAAAGAAAATACAATCCAATTTTTATATTAAAAATAATAAAACGCGTATAATATTATATTCACTATACATCCAACGATACGACTTACCAACTCAACAACACATTTTCGTCACTATCAATATTTGTACAACTGAATATTTCAACTGATAACGAAAACGAACGGATGCACAAACGACACAAACAACCAAAAAAAAAATAAAAACTCAAAAAAACCATTCAAAAACAGTTCGATCACTAAAAATTGACCCTTGGTCTCCTTGCACATTTCCATTCTGATTTTTTGCGACCGGCCGTTATTCGGGACATTGTGTACCGCACGTGGTAAGCATATACGATTTTTTTTTGCATTCTCCGTGTGTGTGTTCGCTTTCATTCGGCAAATTCACAGATGCACTTTCTGGACGTTCATCTGCGAGGGTCCAGTGGCCAGCTGCGTTGACCGATAAATGCATTCTGCACTTTTGAACGCTCCCCCGAATGTATTTTTAGATTTTGTCGCGTGTTTCGAAAATTTGGCATATTGTGGCCGGTTGATGTTTTGATGTGGTTGTTGAGAGAAATTTGTGTTTTTCTATATTGATTTTATACAATTGTAAGATGATTTTATCTAAGAATTTACTAAGTGTTTCAGAATTAAAAATAATCAAGGTTTATCAATAGAATTGCATTTTTGATTTGTAAATCATTTATTTTCAAATTTCATATAGGCAAAACTGGTGTTTTTGCTTTGTTCATGAATGAAATGATGTTTTGCATTTTCGTCAATAGCAACCGATAAATAAGCGTTCGTAGATTCGATAGATAAAAGTAATGAAAATATATTATTCCTATGAAAATTATCGAATGGTTTTAATTTAAAATAAATTTGTAAATATGAAAATTAATGTGATTTGAGTGAATATTAGTTGAAAATGGCATTTAAAATGCGTTTTCTTTCGAATTTTATGATGTTTATAAACGCGACGAACTTTCAAAATAATTGTAAAGATTTTTTATTGGTGTGAATTTTTATATAATATAAGGCGGTGATGTGGTGAATGGTGATGAAATAAATTTGAATTACCATCAATTTTCAGATATACTTTCCAATTTTATCTATTCTTCTAGATTTTGAACAATTATCATCCTTACATACGTAATTTTATTATATATCATTCACTCGATCATTCATGACCAATTACAATTCCTGAAATCCTTAAAACTTAAATCAACATTGTCATCCTAAATCATATATTTTTTAGACACAGTTACTCTCGATTTCAAACAATTATTATTAACTACATATTTTTTATTTAATTTATTTGAACTATCTTCGTTCTGTTTACAATCTTCAGACAAAATTTCAGTACTGGTTTGATATTGTATATCGAACAATCACTGAACTCTTAAGTCTAAAAAATAGACTTAACACTTCGAAATGGCAGCGGTTCGAATACTTGATGAACGACGATGAACTTGTTAACATTTACAAACTATTCAGTCTACAATATCCATCACGCATACGATTCGTCAACCTTCCATCATTATAACTATCCACAAAAACTAAAAAATATCCATCACATCCACAAACAAAGAAACAAACCCCACCCCAGAACACGTTCTCGGAACTGGCGCAATCTCATCAAACGCGATCAGCTCCAATTATGGGATCGCCACTTTTTTTGTGACGCCGCCTCCCCATGGGCGATTTCGGCGATTATTTTCAGAGCCCTCGTCGCGGATACCGCCTTTTGTTGTCGGACGTGGGCAACAAATGAGCTCGCCGTCCGCGCGGAATTAATTTTGAGCCGGCCATTGTGCGAATGCGAAATTCGCACAAATGGGCGAATGTGCATAGTCCGGCCCTGATTGACGGACCCTTCGATGTCGAATTTGGTTTTTTTTCGGGTTGATTTACGTTGTCGGGTCGGGTTGGTGTTTGTGTGTTTTCGTTGGAGTATTTTTGGAATTTTGTAAAATTAGTTGAATCGTTTGATAGGTTGTTAATGATGATGAAGGTGAGTCAAATATTATGTTATTCGCAGTCGGGATGTAAAATTGAAAAAAAAATGAGATGAATTAGATTTTTGGTATATTTTTGAAAAGTTTCAAGTATCGTTAAGTCTAAATTGCGATCATTACAAATAAAAAAATATTTTTTTTATTGTATAATTTATTCGTCGTACTTTTTCGTCAAAGTTATAAAATATTATTAAATTCAATTATATTTTAGAATTTCAATATATTTTAGAAAAGGTTCAAAGGTTTTTAGTGTAAATTGCGATTGTTAAAAATATTATCTATAAATAGTATATAGGCCCGATATTAATAACATCGGCTGAGAATGTAAAGATTGTAGAAATATATTGATAACACAATATAATGTTAATTTTTTTAAATTAAAATAGAAAAAATAAAATGAAATTTGTTAAGAAACGGAAAACGACAACATGTGAAAAATTTAATTATCGCCAAAGAGTTTCGCTTCGGAGTATCAATCGCTTCATCCAATTCGGAATAATGTCCCCTATATATGATCAACAATTATTTTGTTTACTATCGCGATTATAGCCGTTATTATAATGACCATAAAGACTAAAGTTGGAGCTCGCGTTTTCGAGCTCGAGAATGATGTAAAAAGTGATTATAGCCGTTATTTTAATGGGCATACAGGCTAAACTGGAATGGCAAATCCAGTAGTAACATCGGCTATCCGATGCCCGTACTCGATTTGAATATTGAAAATTTAATTAATAAAACCGGTTCATTCATTATTGTCACAATTACGACATTAGGCAAAGCCAGAGGTAGTAGGTAACAAGAATCATTTTATAGACGTTAACTGTATACGCACAAAGACCATATTCGCGAAAAAGTTGCGAGCGTCATCAAACGAACGAACAAACGGATGGATACACACACAGAAATCCGCTATTATATATAAGGGATTAAAGCTGATTTTTTGTTTGATTTTGAATTTGTCATACATTTTTATGAAGATATTTTAGAATTGCAAGTTATTATGAAAACGATTTATCAAAATGTATTTTTTTTATAAATATCAAGCATTAAGTTTTATTGTTTTCATAGTTGGTAGTTAATGTTTAGTTTTTTAGATCATTTTAAAGATTTATTCGTATCGCGATAAATATTTACAATATTATCTCACCATGTCAAAATAAATTTCATTATGTAATATAATATTTTTTCATGGTTCAACCCAAATCATAAACAAAATACTTTATTAATTATAATCTAAATAAATAATTTACACGATTTCAATACATAATACTTCATATTTTTATTTCCATTACAATCACTTGACTTTTACAATATTGTTTTATACGTAAATTCTTAACCTTATAAAAAAAACAACAAAAATGCACATATCTGAGTTTAATTACTGAAAATAAAAATGATGTCAACATAAAAATATATACATGATATAGGAAAATACTCACAAAAAATCACATAGAAATTCGTCTAGCCAACCGCGTTCGTTCGCCATTATGAAGTCCTCCTCCCTTATCGTGTTCGATGAATAAAATAATTCAAAATGCCGCTTTCGACCCCTCAGAGAGAACAGGGTGGAGACCTGTCAAACAGTGAAAGTAATCAGTTTCGTAAAAAGCCTCCCCAATCTACTTTTTGTGTGTACATCGTAGTTATATATAAGTATTATGGGTGGATTCATGGAATTTATCTTTGATGTCGGTTAATATAATTTTATCGAATATAGAGTTATCGAAAGAAAATTTATTAGAAGTAAAACGGTATGGAATATACGTGTGTATAATGTTTATTTTTCAGGTTTCATTAATTACAGATTTCACTTATAGCGAAGCCATTCATAAATCTCATCAATTTCACCCTTGAAATACGCATTAGGAGATCCGAACGAGCGAATCTCATGTATTCTTAAAATTTCTATACAAAGATTCCCAAAACGCAAAATCATAACGGAAAAGATGTATTATTTCAATCGATTTAATCATAAAAAATATTCGATAAATTCTTCCGAAAGATATTTTAATCGTGACTGCAATTACGTTCAAAAAGCAATATCATGTTAACCTTTTTTTGTACCGCTTAATAAGTGCGACGTTAAATATACCAGAAGTGAGTGAATTTATGTAAAATACAGGTTGAAATTCAAGTTGGGTTATGATAGTGTCTGGTGTTAACGTTCATTATTTTTTGTTCAAGTTGTGCAGGTATAAATGCAAGAAATACTTATATCCACGTGAGAATGCAAAAGGTGGTTCATGGAAATGGTTTCGAAATAAATATAATATTTTTGTATGTGAAAATAATATTTTGACAAAATAAATGTCTTTGAATTAAAGTGATTTATTATTATGATTTTATAAAAGATATTGAAATAAAATATTTATATAAAAAGTTAATTGTAAAATTTTTCAATTACGATAGATTCAATATTTATTTAATTTATTAAAAAATTTAAAGTTATAATTAGTTTCTTAAAACACTCGCAATGATTTTCTGTATCTAAATATCAAATTAATATATTATTTTGATTGAAATTTTACATAATGCTAGACATGACTAACTTTTTATAAGAAAAATCATTTATCGAATTTTTTTACAAAATTCTCACCGCAATGCATTTTTTATAATAAATAATAATATAATCTATATCTTCGCCAGTAGCAAACTATTCATAAAACTCAACGAAACATATTAAATCAATAAAACATAAAAAAATTCACTTTCACATCAACAAACAATGCGAATGCGCTCATTAAGAATCGCGATCGACTCGTCCAAATTTGTCATATAAACCGATACATAAACGAAAAAATACATATAATATGAAATTACACCAATTTTTATTTCAAAAGTCAATTTATATAAACACCCCATCGAATTACCCTACCGAAAAAAAATCACAAACCATTATAAAACTCAACAAATCCACGAACGCCACTGTAAATTTTTCGACATTTCTATCACGCTGGCGTCCTTGCAAGAAGCCTCCGATCCGAACTACCGAACAACCCTCGCCAAACAGAGAGGGACGAAGCACCGAAGGGACACAAGTCGAAAAGAGACAGGAAACCATCCCCGTTTCGCGTCGGGGGCGCAAAGTAGGACCGCCAACTAGTACAACTCGGATGGGCGGCGCGGGCGAAGCTTTTCCCGCGCTTTTCGGTCCGTTCGAATTTTTTTTAAATTTCGACGTAATATCCGCGATCGTTTGAGGTATTTTTTTGACGAGTTCAATTCCGTATTTGTGTAGAAATTCGTGTCGTTTCGGTATCGTTGTTCGTTCCGTGCGTAGACTTCAACAGGTTCTTCGCGAGTGCATTTTTGTTCGTTACATAAAATGTTTTAGAAGTGGTCAAATATTTTGTTTCAAATCGAATTGTCGATGTTATTAGATATTAAATTATTATAATCAGTTTCAGCAGAACTATTGCATAAGCGAAAAATATCTTTTGAAATATTTACATAAAAATCGGGTTTGATATGAAAATTGAAATATCGGAAGTGTTCAGAAACTATAGAGTAGAGTTTCAGTGAGACTGAATAATCGAATTCGTGTCGATAGAATAAAACAGTGGTTAAAATAAATACGTAAAATTGGCGCCGAACGAGTGCAACATGGCCGGTCAGATGTCCCAGGACGAGGGAGGATCCGATGCCAACGATGTCGTCCATGGAACTGCCCAAACGGCTAAAGAAACTAATGGTATTTCATAATTTTTAAATTTTTAATCCAAAATGGTTTTATCGATGTCTATTTACTGTTAGAACTGCATTTATAAACATGTCAGATAAGTGCGTTTATGCACCTATATAAATGTATCGTTATCTTTTCTTACGATTATAGTATTGTATATATTTTTTATTATTAATAATTCGATTGGTTACATCAAAAATAGTTCAGGAAACGTTTTTGTATAACTTTTTCGAATGTTGATAATTATTATGAAGGTTTTTATTAAGCAACGGCACGTGCCTTTTTAATTCCCGGTTTCTCGGAAATTTCGTTGCTTTTTTTTATACAATAAGTGTTCATAGATAAACGGTTTCCGACGTATTTTAACAATCGCCTTCTGGATTCTAATTTATATTCGGGTTACCTTCGAAATGTGGCCATGTGCATAGCGCAAAACACCTTGCGTCCCCTACCATTATAAAAGCAAATGCAATTTCGAACGGATGATACGAAGTAAAGCAAAAAAAATCGACCCAAGAAAAGGATGAAGTTTTCGCACACATGTCGCACCTTCGACTAAAAAATTTTTTTCTAATAATAATTTCGAGCAATTGCGAATAGACGATTTCGATCCTAGTTCAGTATTATGCGAGTTTGTATAAAAAAATGTGCTTTTACTTGTTGCACGTTGAACCTGCGAGTCGTTAAGCGAAAAAAAAAACGCATACCTGTCGCTGGCAGGAAATACAGTTGTGCAGTAATAAAAGGGTCCTTTTAATAATGACGGTAAATTTATCCCCATGGCATTTTTTAGCAATCGATTAAAGTTAAACGAAGGGGTGATTTATGCGGCAGTTTTTTTCAATACATTTTTTATATAAGAATTATCCAACATACATTTCATACATACAACAATAAATCAATCATAAAAATCAATTTATCAATACAACAATCCAATACAAAACAAACAGACACACAATCCAAACAAATCAAAATTAAAAAAAAAAATTAATTTAATTTAAAATCAAAATAAATAGTGTATGATATTTCATGGTCGCCATTGCAACATTTTATAACGTATCGCATGGCGTGCCCCCCACCCTCGGCCCGCGGGCCAATCACGACGAGGCTAGGTCCCCCCCCCGCGCGCAAATACTGCGCCCCCCGCAATCCGCCCACCCGCCCACTACCCCCCGCCTACCCGGAAAACTAAAATCAAGTTAGCGGGTCGCCCGTGAGCCAGTGTGCGCTTTTGTGGGTGTGTGTGTGCGTAGTGTAGAGCGGGCTTAAGTCTGCGGTTTTCAAGGGGTGGGTCGCGTTTTTTTTTTGGAATGTTTGAAATTTTTATGGATGTTTTTAAATTTTGTTGAAATTATTTTTAATTTTTATGAATGTTTTGAATTTAAGTTGGATACTGAAATTAAATTATTTATGTTAATAACCGATGTTAATAACATCGGCTGTGGTTTTGTTAAGAAACGGAAAACGATAAAATTTGAAAACCCGTTTTTGTGAACTCGAAATGTGTACCCGATTTGAATATTCAATATTTAATTAATAAAATCAATATAGTTCATTTGTTATTTGTTTGTGACATATAGTCAAAGCCAGAGGCAATAGGTAATAAGCATCGTAATGTAGACGTTAACTGTATACGCATTAAGACCATAATAGAATATCGAAGTCGCAAGCGTAATAAACATCATATTATAGGCGTACTGTATACGCATAAAGATCATATTCGCGGAAAAGTCGCGAACGTCATTCGAACACACGACAGACGGACAGACGAACGGACACACACACAGAAATCCGTGATTATATACGGGATTTTTTTTAAGAATATGGATATTTTTATATATAAAAAATAAAATTGACCATCGTTAGAATTTCTAATTCAACGAATTTTAAACAGAAATTTACAAGAATTTCATCCTCATTAAGTATATCTCCTTAAGCAACAAGTAACGCGTCTTACGAACAACCCATACCTTCGATCCTAGACCATTTTTCGCTATCCAACATTCAAACGAACACCAACCAACCCTCCACTCGAACACCCAATCCACCAAAACATCGAATAAAACCCGACTTTAAACAAAAACAGTTCCAAAAACCCTGAAAAGGGACAAGGGCGGCCGGTGTCAGGGGGTGGTTGCGCGATGACAGCCCGACTGAAGAGAGGGTGCCTCGCGCAATGGGTGGCCACCCACCCACCCTCCCCTCCCTTTGCACCCGCTTCTTTATGTGCGAGTGTGGAAAAATGAAAGCGTTTTAGAGGCCGGAGGCTATATGTGTCCGTGTGCGGGCATTATACACATTCGGGCTTTTCATATAATAATAAGTTTTTCTTTTTCGCTTTCGTCCTGTGCCGAGAGTTCGCAAAGCTGCTGTAGACAAGAAGGGTCGCTGTGGACGTATGGAGGACTTCTGATGTGTGTGTGTGTGTGTTTTTGGGATTGATTGTGATATGGAGTATTGAAAATTTGTATTGGTTAGGTTGTTTTTGAAAAGGTTGGAAAATTTAAAACCGGGTTGACTATTTGTTAGTTAATTACTTTTGATCGTGAGGGAATATCTTCGAAAGTATACTCAATTACCGATATAAAAATTTAAAATAATTGACATTTCAAATTGCTTGAATCAATCAATTGTTTCGGAAATAAAAATAAATTTATTTCACACGGTGGTGCAATATGTATTTATTACGAACCTCGTATTTACGATTCATATTTTTATCTATAAGCAAAAAAAAAGAAACGCGAGAACGTGCTAGAACTCAATTTTCTATAGAAAAGTGCTTCGTCGTACGATGGCGCGTTATTGTTATTGTTATTTGGATGTATTGTTAGTGTTGTTTTTGTTTATGTATGTTGTGTGAGGGTGTATTCGCGCAAGAGAGGGTGTCGAAATTTAGGGTCACATTTGAGGGAGAATTAGCCATTTTTTTCAGCGAAACTGAAAACGTGAGATAACAAATACACGTTTACGAAAATATTATATAAACGAATATCCATTATAATAAGTATGTATATGAACTATCAAGATTAAATCATTTGAAAGAAAAATAGAAAACTTTCTCATATTAAAAGAAAATATGAAACAAATACATAATGTCGTAAAATTTATTACTCAATAGAGATAAACTCATGATAATTATCACCAAGGTATGAAATATCTCATGATATTTGATACTTTGATATAAAGTACATAGGTCCGTGTTTGTGTCGTACTAATCAATCGTCGAAATAAATGGCGATTTTCCGAAATTGGTTAATGTCATGTTTGTCCGGAGCTAATTGATTGAAGATGAAATGACGTGTTTTTTTCGAGACGGTCTGTTATGTTCGTGATACGATATGTTTTGAGGTCTCACTTTCAATTGGCTCGATGGCGTGTATTTTAAGACCTCAGGAAATTCTTAGGTTTTTTATGTTTTTCCAGACCATTGCCTTTTCTGTACGGACGATTTGATTCAGCGCAATAACTTGTAAGAATATATAAATAAGAAGATAACTGAAGTAGTTTTATATTATCTATAGTTTTCTTCAATTGAACGATCTGATTTTTTTCAATATAAATATAAATAATATGGAAGATTTTATAATAATGTGATTAACATATTGAAATTATTTCATTCGTTAAATCTGGAACATATAAAATCAAACATAAAAAGGACTAAAGAAACACGATCTTGATTGATACCCATTTGCAAGATTAATCTTAATTAGACAATTACCACACTGAAATCACCGCACAGTCAATTAAGTAATCGCAAGTACATAAATCACATTCCACTGTATTTATTATACACAATCACTACGAGATTACGCGAAAAACCCCGACGAACAACCGCACACCGATAATAAATCAATACAAACATGAGAAAACGTCTACTGCGAAATTTAATAAAAACTCGTATAACTTCCCCCCCGCCCCCCCCCCCCCCCCCCCCCGCCGCCGGCCACCCCCCCGCCCCGGGCCCACACCCGCCGCCAACATGTGCGAAAAAAATGCGGGGCCCCCCCCCG
>JAOXNN020000021.1:9813141-9841419 GCA_028571205.2 Hydropsyche betteni
AAGATTTTTTTATTATGATTTTGCTTAGTTTTCCAATATATAAAAAATAAATAATTAAAATTGAATATCAATATTTGAATGAAGCATGTGAATTAATTTCAAGATTAAATAATTAATGCGTAAAATAAATATACGATTAAATATAAAAGTATTGGATTAAAAATCATGTACTTATCACCTTAATGTCGAATTAAAAAAAAAAACAATTTTTAATATAGATGATTGATAAATTATATAAATAGAACCAAATCGAAGAAAATTTATATGATTTAAATGTAAATGAATCAAGATCGATAGATAGTAAATATAACACTTAAAAAAAACGAAATCAACATAATCAAAAATACATTGAATTAAAAATGTTTTTATTCAAAAGTGGATGGTGAATGACTATGCAATGATTCATATTAGTGAATCAAATGATACTAGTTGATAAAAAATCAATCTCGTATTCGAGAGATCGAAATTTCTACATTTTAAGGTCACGATGTTCAATTGTCGAGGTCAGTTTTGGTATTGTCAAATTTGGCAATTTGGAATCTGCATTGTCAAGGTCGTGACGCATGTTTGGGGAAACCAACTAGTGTCAAGGTTTGAATAAGATGCGCCGCAAATTTTTGAAAAAGATTTAGCCAAATCATCGATTAAACATTAAACGATAATACTTTTCAACGATATTCGTTTTATTGCGCAGTACATAGATGTGCATATGGAAATGAATCTTTATTTGATTACTAATAAACATCAACAACGTAACATGAGTAGCTGTATATGAAATTGATAAAAATGACACCGAATAATCGAATCTTATTCAATAAATTCATCGATTTTGATAAAGATTATGAAAAAATATTGTAATAAAGTATAAAATATGTAAAAAATATTAAGGTTGAAAGTGTTTCAAGATTATGTTTAATGATGAAAATATTGTATTTGATATGAAATCGTATATATAGCTTAAGATTTAAAAAAAAAAATTAAATAAATAAAAAATAACATGATTTATTATATGTAATGCAAAATCATTATGTTATATATAACACATTAGATATATCGAATACAATCGATCCGAGTCCAAAGAAACCGTAAAAAACATAAATATGCAGGCTGCACACGTTTAGAATCAGCGTGCAGCACGTGGTCGGTTTAAGTTCACATTCCTAGATAAAAACTTTATAGTGGCGGGCAAGTCGGTTCAGTCAACGAGGAGACATCGACGCGTGAAGGCGCGCCGCCCCGGGGCCCCCATATCCACACACACACAGCCGTAACACCCGCCGGGCCCCCATCGGAGGCTACGCCCCCGGTACAAACGCGCACCGCCGACGCCCGCTACAAACGAAAACCGCTCTAACTGACGGGCGCGCAAGACGCAATAGTGCGTGCTGTTAAAAAAATCCGAAATTATACACGCGTAAAATATATGTATATATATATATTATATATGTATTCAGTGTTGTTTGTTTGACGGTCGAAGAATTCAACCACGTGGTTGTTGGTTGCTGCTACTACTGACCGGTGAACGCGTAGAATGTCAAACGTTTCCGGTTACGCGGAATGATCGTGCGTTTTTTTTAATATTTATATGTACTTTGATTTTTTACGATATTGCGTTTTTTTGGTTCGTCGGGGTCTTTGAAATGTACGACGTAGGTTCGTGTAATTTTCGTTGATGGTCTATGTAGGGTTTTTCGCTGTCGATTCATTCATGATTTCGGACGGGGTTCGCTAAAGGAAAATCGGGTTAATAATATATATTTTTTTGGTTTTTAAAGTTTGAACTGTGAGTAAATCGCTCTGTGATGTGGTGGTTATAGTGATATGGTGACGTCTACAAATAATAGTGAAGAAAATGCGCAACGAGCAAGAGGGAAACGGAAGTGGCGTAAAAGGTAAATATTTGGTACATTTATAGTTGGGTTGCTCATAACTATTATGAAAAATAAAAGATGATTTCGAATAAAAAAATAAAATATGTAAGAGTTTTTCGTGTACAATATGCGTATTGATAAAATACAAATCAGCGATAACAACAAAATCAAACAATAACATCCGAAGAAATTCTCGGAACCGAACGCCCTACCATCATGACTCGCATATGCGAGAGATCGCGCTTATCACTACTCCACTGTACAAATACATATATATAAAAATATGTATATGCTTATGCATATAAATATGTATTTATTTTATTGTGCGTATGTGCGCGTACACGTGCGAGCATTTTTCGAATAAACAAGTTCGACGCCATTGCGACGCGCATATTTTCCTGTCTTCAATTATTTATTCATAATACGCAACGACTGCAGTAAATCCTTGATTTTAGTGTCACTATGTCCGACGGTATTTCAAATCAATTCCGATTTATAAGGGTTAATTTCCACATCCAAAGCTAGATTCGTCCGAAAAACAAACACGGCTTATTTGAGAATGGACGTTCGAAAATCAACAATGCGCATAATTTCTAAGCACATACACGCGTTATTTTGACACTTTGAGATTTGCAAATGAGTCACAAGAACAACTTTCGTGTTTGCCGCGAAAGAATTCGATTACGTCGCAATTCCGAGAAGCGATGTTTCCTATTTATCGACTGCTCAGAATCAGAATCGGACGATGCGTACAAATTGGCCAAATGTCGAATATCTCAATTGGAAAGTCATCGCGGTTTGGAAAAGGTGAAAAATTTGGCGAATTGTCGTTGCGGAAGTGCCAAGAGTTGTGGCATTTCGGGAACTCGTGGGGTTTACGTTTTTCGACGTTGGAGGTTGTTGGATGCGGTTTTTGCCGTTTGTGAATGGAGCAATTTGTTTTAATTAAGTTTGTGTTAATGTTTCGAATTAATTTTAAGTTTGGACGACGATGCGTAAAATTTACCAGTTCATTAGTCACGCTCAATTAATAGTGAGCACTTTATATAAACGTTGGGCGCCTATGAAAATTTTCATATTTAATTGACTTAAATGGCCATAATTTTTTAGTGAATATATTAATGGATTTTAAAAATTATAATTTTTTTCGGTTTGAAATATCGAAAATTGTATTATATTATATTTTGGTTTTGTTCGTGGACCAAACATTCATGTAGGTTGAGCAAGAAATTTACGGAATTTCCGGAATCAATATTTCTATTATTTTTATTTGAACAGTGTTGATTCATTCTTAAAAAAAAATCATTACAGTCAAGCTTCCGTGATTCGTAATCCAATGAAATTTTTTTTATAGAATAAGATTTTTTTGAAGTCCCTATGGATAATTTTTCACAAAATTTTTAGTATTTTTTAATTTGAAATCCTTCATGTTTGAAAAAATATTTTGGAACAATATAAACTTTAGTATTTACTTATGAATTTATTATTTGTACCATTCAAATGCCAAATTTTTGAACCATCAAAAGTTTAATTAATCAGAATTGTTTTATTTCAAATAAATTTGGCGGTATTAATATCCTAAAAAATATACTTTTCAAAACTAACACCAATTACATACTAAAAATCTCATATCATTGTTTATTTTTCTATTTAATTTGCATAATCAAATATTTTTCCTCACATCACAAACTCAATACATTCATAAGCTTCACGACAGCACTATTTATATTACGTCAAGGAGAAATCCCGGGATTTTCCCGGGTAGTTTTTCCACGTGCCACAGAAATAACGCTCGACTGCATTTCGGTATGCGACGTCTTCTACGGTTATGTCATGTCGAAACAGCACAATAACCCAAATTCTCGGCATCTCTTGTCTCTTTTTATCTTAGATAAATTGTATTAAAAAAGAAAAGGATGCGAGATGCGACGAAGCGTGTTTATGAAAAAGAGAAGAAACGAAAACGCAGTAAACAAAGAAAGAAAGCATCGATGTCAAAAGAAGTCAGTCGGTTCGGTTTTGTGTTAAGTCCGAGAATTTGTCGGTTTCGGTTAGGAAATATCTGTTTTTTTTTCGTAGTTGAAAATGTCAGCGTTTGAATGTACTGATTGATAAAAGAAAAATTGAATTTTTTTCAGATTTTACATGAAAAAGTTGATTTATTTGATAATAATATAGTTATGAAACTAATGCGAAAATTTGAGTTCAAGCACTACGATTATATTATAAAAGTTTTAAATTAAATATCAAATTAATAACCATCGTCATACACAATCATTTACCATTCAAAGTTGGATGAAGATCTTTTAAATTCTCTATCATTTTCTAAATTGAGAGTATGAATCGTATATTTTTTGATGCAAATTAATTTTATCTTGATCTCCGATCATAAAGTTGATTGAGGAAAATTGCTATTTATTTATCGATAGAAACAATCAAAGATGGAATCCAAATTAAAAACTCATCAATTTGAACTCTTATTAGGCATTTTAGTAGATAAAAAATTTATCATATTAAAAATTGTTATAAATGGGTTGTAAAATTTATATTTTTCTTAATACTACCGTTAATTCTATTCGTAATTCAGATTTTTTATCATAAATATAAAAATAAATTATTAAATTGTTTATGGAATAAGCTTTTTTTAAATTTAGTATATATTATATATAAATATTAAAATGAAAAAGTAGATATTAGTTAAAAGGCTTTTAATCAATATGTTTTTCGATTGATTCGTTGATGTAGAAATTTAAAGAAACATAAAAAAGTTGGAAATGTTGGGAAAAACTAAAAATGGTAGTAAAAGCAATAAATTTACGGAAATCAGTGACGATTAATAAAAAGATCAAAATAACAATAAAATGTTCAAATGACAAAAAATGAACTGTAGACACAAAAGTGTCCAAAGTTATCTGAAGAAGTATACAAAAACAAATGGACGAAAGACGAAAGAAATACGTAGAATGTAAACGAAAATCAGAAATGAAGACAGCGAAAATCTTCAATCAACAAAAAAATATAAATTCAAAATTATAAAGGTACACTTAAATGTTACAAATTCAAAATATTTTTAACGTAGATTTTCCGCATCGCCCACGTCCTATCGATCCAGCCGCCGTGTTTACGTTTACGTAGCTGGATTTTCAGTTTTCATTAGTTGTTTTCAGCAACTCAATTTTCTTATACACGTGTACAATATACGTGTATTTTTATAATAGAAGTGATCGCATGGCTCTCAATAATGTTGCGCAGTTCGAATTGTTTACGTCGTCACGCGACAACATGTAAGGAAAAAAACCTACATTCTTACGACATACGAAGATCTGGTTCACATTTTTCGAACGAAACACGTGAAATTTTCAATGAAAGCTTTCGGAAATATATTCGGATACGAGCTTAGAATAAAATTCAAACCCTATTTGGATTTATAATAGGGAGGGTTGTCTATTTTAGACGACTTCCCAGTTCGGTTTCTATATTTGAGTACGTTCACCCTTCGGTAATTAGTGCGACACAACGAAATTAGAATATGTTGTAATTTTAAAATTTTGTCTTAAATTTTTTGAGATAAGATTATTGAATTGGGTACTTATTTTATGGCCGAATCGGAGATTCACAGTACGTATAATTTATCTTAATAATGTGCGTTCGATTTATTGCTTTTATCCGTGCCGTTCGTTAAAACATGCTGTTTTATTAGACGTGTTAATTATGCTCAGAAAGCGGAAAGCATACGATTTGAAACTCAGATAATTTTTCCAGTGAATATAGATTTTTTTTTAATATGAAACTATTCTCCATAAATACAAATATAGTTTTACGAATTCACGCGCTTTGCATTTTTACACCGTTTATATTTTTTTCGTCGATTTCCCACGATGCGTAGAAAATACGCATTTTGTTGAGATCAATCATAAACATTTATTATAAAATTAGCCGCGGAAAAACGTCACGCGGATTAAATCCAAAAATTACATTAAAAAATATGTGTTTATTACTAATTAGTGCGTGTGCTTTTTTATGAGAAATATTCGATTTTATTGATTTAAAAAAATCGTATAAGTGCGTGTGGTCCATTTTGTAAGTACATTTCAAAATGAATTTATTACTAATTAAATTTGAATAATTGTGTTAAATTTTGAAAGAAAATATTTAAAATATTGTAATGTGATTTTATTTCAGTTTACGTTCGAATGCGGAATGATCGTGATGATACGATTGGCTTTTATTAGTTTAAATTGTTAATAAACGTGTCGAGTGCATCCATTGTTATCGTTTTATTCGACGAATTGAATGCACCAAAAGACCATTTTGAAAGTGCATTCATAATTTTTTACGGTTATATAAACTGGACATGTCTTTTTGACAGGTGATTAAGCTAGATAATTTTCGAGTACTGCACTAATCGAATCGATGGAAAATTATCGATATCGGTATTTTTGAAAAATCTTATTCCGGTATAGCCTCGAGATCTACTATATTCGAAATTCAGCTCCCAGATCGTAATGTATGTAATGAATGAGTATGTCGAGATGTGAGCAGAGTAGTCATTATGAAAATATTTTATGTTACAAATTTCATGTATGCCATACCGGTCGTGGACGAGAAAATTTTGGGTTGTTTAAATTTTTTATGAGCGATTGAAAAATTGAAAATGTATCGATTTTCGATAAAATATGTAAGTACTTTCATAATCGATAAAAGATTATGTAAAAAAAAACGAAATATTTTGAACCATTATTGTTTTTAATCGAACTAAGAAACTGAAAATTATCTGAACGTATCTAAATTTATTTTTATATAAAAAAAATCACAATAAACCAAACTATAACAACGTCTCCAACCGGCACAACAATCGACTTTGTTTTTTTTCTTCCATTCTCTAACGTCCGAAAGCTTCGTTTCCTAGAAGCGAACGTCTGCCCTAGATATGTACATATGAAAATATCTTCTCATAATAATGCTCCACATAATACGTATAAAACGAAGGGCTCATTTTCGAAACTCCCAATCATTCATATAATTTATCGAAAATCAAAAAACCATCAATAAGCACGTACCATTGAATTCATTTTCAATTTTCCTTCACTATACATGTTCATTATAGTTCAAAAACTTGTACTGATTGTAATATTGGAATATTTATTTTTTCATTGAAGATTACTAGCTTTGAAGCTGTTTTCTTTTTATAATGTATAAATTGTGTTTGTTGCGAAGATGCGATCGTGTTACACAACATTTCAAAGTCGCGGCGACAATGAGGAGACGCCAATGCAAGAAGGAAACAGCCATTGTTACAGCCCTTGGGTCCTAAAGGGTGACGAGACAAAACTGTTTGTCGTTTCGCAGCACAAGGGGAAGAATCGAAAACCATCATTGTAAGGAGACTACAATAAAAAATTGTTACACATTGTGCTTTCGAGCCGCCCGTGTAAAGAGAATGTGTAATTTCGGGATGACTCAGATGACGTCGACCTGGATTTTCTTCTTAGGAATAGGAAATTTTGTGCTTCAGGCGCTTTTTTTTTTGAAAATAAAGCTTGTTTATCTAGACATGGATTACTGTATGATAATATCATAATTCTTCTATTCATCCAACCTTTGGAAGTCTATTCAAATTGGGTCGGTTTTGACGCATGAAAGCTTCCGTCTATGTTGTTATTAGATTTTAAATGTAAGGGCTAAAATATGTTCGTTTATGCATAAATAAAATATTTTATTACAAATAGTATATTATTAAATAAATTTTTATGTGAAAAATCAATCGCGTGTCATAAAAATCAGGGAAAAGCGTCGCGCGGAAAAGCTAAAATTTTCGAAACACGCCCAAAACGGCGATCACGAACATTTGTTTGACGATTCAAGGCGATCTTGATATTGTTTTGAAATAATTATAAACAAAAATACGTGTGTGCGAAGGCGAATACTACGTAGCACGGTGAAACGTATGTGCAATAGTCGGCAGTCGACCTTGCCTACTTCGTCGAAATAGGGCCGATAGAGTTTTCCGAAATTTTCACACTCGCGTATGGAAATCGAAGTTTTTCCAAAAACTCAAATTGAAATTCGGTTGTTGTTTTGGAACGAAAAAAGAATCAGGTTGATCGGTGCATTCACGTCCGGAATCGAAAGTTTATTACTGCGGCTAGAAAGCTATTTGTGCTTTTGCATTCGTTCCGAACTATTGGATTTCGATATTAAAATATTCAATAATAAACAATAATCGTTGCATAAAAAATTTCATTATATGATCCAATTATTTGTGGATAGATTCAAAATTTTCGAAAATACTTCCGTAGGAAATCGAATTTTTTATACTAGCGATCAACGATATTTAAAAATTAAAAATAGTACGTTTTTGCGACGCAGTACAAGTACCTTATAATATATGTATGTGAAGAACACAAAAACAAAAACGACAAGGTCGAAAACGAAGGATTCTAGATTCGGCGATACGATTCGGTGCGATTTGTGTACCCGGTGCAATAAATAAGGCCGATCCGATCGCGAGGCGAAATTCTTTTTCTCATTTTGTGTTTTGCATGTGTATATTTTTATTTTTTCGATTTCAATAACGTTTTCGGCGACAATCAAAGGTTTCGAGCCGCTGGTTGCGCGTACAAAAATATCTCGGAATCATTGGTAAGGGAATGTTGTGCTGCGGCAACACTAGCGTCGCTCTTCCGTTGCAAGGGTGGCCATATGTTATTTATAAATTTGTATTTTTCTATTTGCGATTCGAATCGGAGTTTTTATTTAATTTTAATAGAATATTTTTTTCTTTAATTTAATCAAAATATTATTATAACTATAATATAACCAAATACCATAAAATTTTTATATATTCAATGAAAAAGCGAGTTTAGTTCATATTGAAAAACTAGAAATATTGTACAATATTACAGGGGTTATTTTACCTGTATTTGAAATAAATATTTTAAAAATTATAATTCGGATACAAAATTCTTATACGACTTATTGATTTGAATCTATCATTTAACTAGTATAAAGGCCCGATTTTAATAACATCGGCTGTGGATTTGTTAAAAAACGGAAAACGATAAAATGTGAAAACCCGATTGTGTGAACCTGAAATGTGTACCCGATTTGAATAATTATATTTAATTAATAAAATTAAAATAGTTCATTTTTTATTTTTTCGTGACATATAGGCTACCCGATACCCGTACTCGATTTGAATATATTTAATATTTGATAAATAAAACCAATTCATTTGTTATTGACACAGACATCTGTCATCGGTGATTATATACATGCATATATAGGGGATTCAAATATTTTTTCTACTGCGTAATAATCGACGTAATGCCTAAGTCAATAGAGACGCTGTAAATATAAGCATAATATTATAGACGTTATGTGTATATGCATAAAGACCATATACGAATGAAGAATTATATATAGGGAATCGACGCGTCGTTTTAAAGTCGCGAGCGACGTCGACACAGACGACAGACAGTCAGACAGACAGACAGACAGACAGACACACACACAGATATCCGCTATTATATATAGGGGGTAATCGAATGAAAAAATTCGAAATTTTCAACCAAAAAAAAAAAAATCAGAACTTTAGTATCAGATTCTTGCATAACTCATGGCTATACTACCCACTAACAATTCAACGCGCAAAACAACCCAAATCCAAACCCAGACTCTCAAACAACACATCCGTCCTAGAAAACTGATTTCATAAAAAAAAAAATTAACAAAATCACAAACACAAACACCGAATTCCTCGACGACTCACGGTCACCCCACCCACTAACCATTCAACGAGCCGAGTTCAAATCTAAACCCTCGGCCCGCGACTCGGTCGAACGTTTCGTATATAACTGAAGTACCGTTTCTTCGCGTCGTCAACTGGTTTGTTAAGATTCCATTTCATTGATGGAATGCGTGGTGTGAACGCACCCGCCGTGTGGCTCCCCTACACCTGCACAAACACCCGAAGAATTCCTGGTCTTCCGAAAAATCGCGGCCACTCTCGAGGAATCGAAGGATATTTTAATAAAACTCATTGTATACTGAATAGATTTGAGTACAAGTATGTTATTACAACAATGGTCCTTGTGTTTCTCGCATACGTTTTTTTTTAATACGTTTTAAATGCAAATTGAAGCCCTTCAATCCGGCAGATGACGCAAGCTAGACAAACACCCACATACCTCCATGGGTATATCATAATACGCACGTAAATATATAATAAATTATATATACGAAAATTTTCTTAAGAGTTTCCGGTGTTTACAATGTAGATTGGTCAGTGAAAAACCATTATGCTATATTGAAATTGAAAAAAATTCAAATATAATATACATATTATGGAGCCGAGTTAATTGTGAGGAATCGTATTACTGGCGCACATGTGAATGAGGCGATTGCGCATCGGTCGCTCATTACTCATTATTATTAAGGGTCATTGTCCTTAGTTATTTGGCCCTTATTGGGTTCTCATGTCGTCTAGGCAATTGCATATAAATTGTATGAAAAAATTGTCAAGACCGCATTCAGAATAATTAGATTATCGGATGTAATAGAATCGTGTTGCATACGAATGCGTGAGAACGCAAAGGGTTGAAATTAAATTTTGATCGCACAAGGGTATCTTTTTTCGATTCAGAAACACCTGAATCCGATATCGAACTATAAAAAAATCTTTTACCTGGAAGATGCATCCCAGGGATGGTCAACTGCAACAGCTGCACTTTGATCCGGAACAAAATTTCAATTTCGGTTTTAAATGCTAATCACGCATAAGAATTTCAAATATGAAAAAAGCTCTCGTCGGAACGATAAGTACACGCAATATTTATTTGAAACGCATATGCGCGTGTAACGTTTGTTCGGGATGTAATTGTTGTTGCGTCGGAATGCACTGCGGTTGTGCAATATATAAGTTCAGTAAGAAACACTTGTTGGCCGGGACCGTTTGTTAGTCAAATAAACGGTTGTGTGAGTATGTTGTACGGAGGTTTTTACCGAAACGATATTCGAAGAATTTCTCGTTGAATATTTCGAATTTTAGCGGTTGGTTTTGGGTCATTGGACAATGAGATGCTTGAAGTCTAACTTCAGCGGGTATATCCGAAAGGACGAATGGATATGGTGAAAAGTCTAATGATAGATGTGCATGAGAATAATAAATCGATCTTTGATTTTTTCTGATCGATTAATAAAATTGTTATTTTTTAACAATTTTAACGTGTAAATATTATAAACCGATTTTTAGTATTTTTAGACGGTTAAGGTTTATTTTGTTAATTTTTAGCATATGTTTTCTGATATTTTTGTCTATATAAAATAAAACGAAACGTATAAATTTTTCATTGACTAAAAAATTATTTAAATTTGTATGAATCGCAAATGCAGAATGGTGTTTATAAACAATTAAATTTTTCTCTTAATTTTTGACATGTGATTTATTACGTTGTTGAAAAATGTAATTAATTGTTATAATTGGATTCAATTATATTTAGAATGGATTTTATGGTAATATGTGGCTTCCTACACAAAACGTGCTTTTCGATCATACATAATGAATAAGATACGTTTACTTGAAAAAAAAAAAACAACACAATATAAGGCTTAACAAGAATTGGAATGTATTAAAATAAAATAAAAAATCGATTGAACCTCATTTTTTATAAATTTTAATTGACATAAGGGTTTTTAAAAATATATAAAAAAACTTATGTGAAACCGTTATGTAGTTCTCAGGTAACATTAAATTTTTTCATGGGGGAATCTTATTGTTGGTATTTTCGAAGAGTGAACATCGTGCGACCTTCAGCTAGGTATGGCAGGTGTTATCAACTTAGTATTACCTTAGTTAAAATATTAATTGTTTCGATAAAAGTTGAGAAATGCGGTTGATATTTAAATTAAGTGGTGAATTAATCAAATTATAAAGTGCTGTATTGTAAGTGTATTATTTTAATGGTGCTGAAAAATATTAATTTATTGTATTTACATATAGATAATCTATATTAGGTTGAATAATTAATTTCAAATCATTAAAAAGTTCATTACAGTATTTTACTAAAAAATTGAGTATTTTTGAAATTTCAATAGAATCGTGAAAAAAATTTCTATTTTAGAACAAAGCTTTTTTACCATCGAAAGTTCAGGCATTTTCTTAATCGCACAGCAATTAGAAAAAGTAGCTTTTTATGAGTTGATCACAAAAAAAATCTCTCTTAAATGGTCTTAAGTTAATCGATGGAAAATAATGCATTAAACTAACAATAAAACTAATCTATTAATCAGAAAAACTACAATTAACTTAAAATATTCATTTTCTCTCTTATTGATATTCATATGTAATTAGAAATTCTAACGTTTTTCATTATAAAAAAAAGACTTTTAAAGAGTTTGAATATTAAAAACAATCCTTCATAAAATCGTCTCAAAAGACCAAAATCACACGATCACATCCATCTACCGTCCGCACCATTCATCGCTCAACTTCAAAGATCAATTAGAACCCTTATTAAACATTATTTTTCATTACAAAAAATAGATCCGCGACAAAAACACGGTAAAAAACGCTTCCACAAATCCACACAAAACTAGACCCGCTTTCGTATTACCGCCGAAAAAATGGCGTCAAATTACATATTTATTAGGCTGTATTGTGAAGGCATATCGAAAGTTGCACTCATTGTAATCGAATCGTATCTAATGCGCTTTTCTCTGTTCACATATTCGTTTCATTCATGCTTCTTTGCAGCTCTCTCCTCTAAGTACATCTAAATACCTTCGACGCATAATGAATGCGCCCTTTTAAGCAAAAGGAAGTATTCCACTCATACTACCGGTTCATTTATAAATACTCGCCGCTTTTTTCAGTCAATATTTTTATGCGCGTGATTTTTTTTTTAAAATGCGTGCTCTACTAGAGTAAATCGTGTGACCATACGTTTGTTAGATCGTTGGAATTTTTGGGTTTCGGAAATAATATGAATACTGGACATGGATAATGGCGTAAGTGCGATTTTCAAGATTTTGACATACAACGGTTTTTGTAAAGAAATTTCCATAGAGATGAATACAGCCGATACAAGTTCGTTGTTGATATGCACTTTAAAAAACCGATTTTGGGTACTTCGACCATATTTTTAAACATGAAAGTTGGTATAAATAACGTATTTTTGGCATAAAATTGATTTTGGATGTTTTAGCACTTATGCTTTTATTTATGTCGGGTATTCTAAAGAATATTAAGGAATAGTTTCACTGTTTGTGAACATTGATTTCATTTTGTCACAAGCGTATAGTAGATATTTTATAGGTTGATGACGATAATGATGAGAATATTCTTGAAATGAATGCTATTATCATCATCATTATATGCAACTCTATTATGACAAAAATTCCTATCAACATCTTTTGACATTTTTATTACAGTACAATTTTACTATTTGGCGATATATAGAAAGACGCTTAATAAAAAAAAAAATTTGAAACGATTATTTATTTAACAACTTCAAATTACATTAATTTATTGTTACTTAACACCATTCATCAATGAAAAGTGACACGTTTACAAAACTAATCCATTAAATAATAACTGATTACCAAAGCATTATCTGATAATCTAAAATTGTATTTGTTCCAATTTAAACACAATCAAATGGTCACACGATGGCCGGAGTTAACCCGACCGGTTGTAACGCTTTGAATGCATAATAACACGAGTACTAGTCCAACGTCAATGGCCTAGGAAGGAGATTTTCCTGGAAATTACCATAATGCAAAAGGGCCCACCTTCAGCATTATAATGTCGTTTTCTACTATGTGGCATTATGCTTACAATGAGTGCGTTCAAAGGGCGTGAGACTGCACCGCAAATAACGAAGTGAATTCAAATTTGAAATTCATTCGTGATTCGAAAAATTAATGCCCGTTTTCGTGTGTACTACGCGTTTTTTTACTCGGTTAAGAATTTTCGTCCAATTAAAATAACTGCGCTATGCAGTGAATAATTCGATATCTTCAATCGGTTCGTTTTTTTGGACCTGTTGATTCGGCTGTTGTGATGTAACGCAGAGTTGCTCAAACTGAGGGTCGTAGAAGATATTTTGAAAACGAATCCATATTAAAAACGACAAAATACATCGATAAACCGATAATCATACGAAAAAATATTTTTTTAATTTATTATTTTTTTAAATTTTTTTGAAGGTTTGAACGTGTTATGTAATCGTCGAAAATGCACAAAATGGTAGCATGCAACGGGTTATCGTGGTGCAACGTCCTTATTGTGGTGGGGTTATCGTTCTGTGTTTGGTTACCGCGTTTGTATCGCTCACTACTACCGAATCACTATTGTTTTTGTACAGTGTCGTGTTCAGAATCGAAATGTTACTGTGAAAATCCGAATTTTTGTTTTGGAAAATGATTGAAAATGATTCAAGTGGAATGTTTGGTTGATTGGATTTCCTTGAAAAATTTCAGGATCACCTGGTGGAGGTCGTAGCAGCCAAGGTAGTTCGTTCGCTGGCAGTACAGGAGGAGCGAGAACTGGCCGTTGCAAATGGTTCAATGTGGCCAAAGGATGGGGGTTCATCACTCCGGACGATGGTGGCCAAGATGTCTTCGTACACCAGGTTTTGGTTTATCTATATTTATCTATAAAAAATAACATAATTTCACCGCATATTGATATGAAAATAATTTAACATTATGAAAAATATATAAGAAAGTTTATATTGTGCTATTATTATTTTTTCATTAGTTCATTTTTATGTTTCATATTAGAAAAGATTAACTTGTGTTTTATGTAATGGAATTCCCAGTTATTCTGTATCGATTTGTTTCATACAAATTTTGTACGAATAGTATTTTTATCAGTGCCCTTGTGCCCTTCCGGAAGTGTGGGGGTATCATGTTTACAACATTTCATATTGAAGTTTTTATTATGAATGAAATGACACATACAATCAATTGAATATTAACGTTTCAATAAAAATTTAATTATTTTATATTCAGCATTAACATAAATGTATTAAAAATAATTAAAATTTTTATATGCTATTGGGTATAGACAAAATGAATAAAATTTTCTTATAATTTCAGAGTGTTATTCAAATGCCAGGCTTCAGATCATTGGGAGATGATGAATTAGTCGAATTCGAATGTAAAGAATCTGATAAGGGATATGAAGCAACCCGTGTTAGCGGGCCGTCTGCCGTTGACTGTCAAGGATCCCATCGACGACCCACCAACAAGAAAAGATTCAGAAAAATCAGGTTTATTGACACTATTTTCTAAATAATTATACAATTCTGATCAATGTTTGTATTTATACGAAAATTATAAAAAGCAGATGCTATAATTGTGGAGAGTTTGCAAATCACATAGCAGCCAAGTGCGTCATGGGTCCACAACCAAAGAGATGCCACAATTGTAAGAGTGAAGATCACCTTATTGCCGACTGTCCGACTAAGGTAATTTGATATTCTCAAAATAAAATAGCTGGATAGTCTTGAAAGAGTATAGAAATCTTAAAAATTTTAGGTCGAACGCAAGAAAGCACCAAGCGAAAGCGGAAATCAATCAATCACCGGACAAAACGGGGATCAGTCAGTCGAAAGCGTAACAGAGTCAGTGCAAGCTGTTAGATTAGAATAGTCGGCATTATCTGGTATAGAAACTTGAATGTTTACAATCGTCTTTGCTAATATTATGATCAGGGTTTTTATATTGAATAGTAACTTTTTTCATTTAAATTAATTATTTAACAAAATTTACTTCAGCGAATGCAAGTCATCTGGAAATTGGGGTATATAACATTTTAGTGCAGTTCAGTTGATTGATAACATGAAACATTGTTGCTGTTAAGGGAATCGTTGTAATCTGTTATTTGATTTATAAAAAAACATGACTTTTGAGTCGCATACTATTATCCTAACAATACGTAAATATTTTAATGAAAAAAGGTATATTTATTACATGGGTATTAATTTAAGGGAAATAAAGTTATGAAACATACATTAGTTCTTAAGAATTTTATGTTGTTTTCATTTTTATAATAATAATGAAAATGTATTTTATTTTATTTATTATTATGGAAGCATCTGAAAGTAACAGATCACAACGGTTATCTGCCAAACAGTTGATATGTTGTTTATTACGGGTTTATTTTGTAAAATGATATTTAGAAGGCATTCAAAATAAAATAAAATAACTAGCTATTAGCCTGATTAATGTACAAAAAACAGTTTTCAGATAAATGGTCAATCTTGCAGTTGAAAAATATTTCTTAAAATGTTATATTCGATTGTGCCAAAAGAATATAAAATAATCGTTGATGTGCAATTATATTTTTTAAAATAATTTTGCGAATATATAAATGAATATCTTCTCAAAGCACATTTTGGACTCATAAAAACCGTGGATTTTATCGATATATTAGAAAAGTCTCAAAACAGAAATTTTACTGGACACTAATAGTTTTAGTGAAAATTTTTTTATAAGCAACAAATATTGAAACAAATCGTTCGTTCTTTAAATCAAAGTTAATTTATATAAAACATAAACTTTGTACAAATTACACCTAAGATTGTGAAACTTTAATATCGTCAATGTTCTTATTTTAACTACTATCCTATAATTTTAAACTAGATTTATTTTGATATGAAGCCAAACAATTATTTTGTACAATGAAAACTCATAACTATGAATAGTGGACGTTTGACCAATTTAATTAATCAAATTGAGTTCTAAAGAGTGTTGTTTTTAATCAGTATTGTTTTTAATTAACATTTTTTTTGTAACTTACATATCTGCAAATGTAGCATAAGAAAAATCATTGAAAATAGTTTAACTAATGTGATAGATGTTCAAACAGTACAATATTTTAACTACCTCATGTTTAAAGTACAATAATAGTCAAATATACAAATAATTATAATGTATTTATAAAGAAAACGAATTATTTAATATTTAACTGGATTGTTTCTATATATGTGTTTAACAGAATTTGTATTAATTAAAAGAACCAAATGATTGTAATCTTAATTTACTATTGACCAAACTCTTGTCAATCTTATTTGCGGTTATTTATTTAGTATCAGAAGAAACACAGTATTTATGATTAGAAATATTAAATATAAACCATTTATGATAATTTGTATAATATAATACATATCTGTTACCATCAAAGTGAAAGATAAATTCAGAATTTTTTTAATTTTAATCATATCAAATTTGGTTTCAAATTATTTGGGTTAACAGTCTATATAACTTAAATAATTAGTGTTTAATAACAAACAGAAAATAACTATTAGTTATAGCGTTTATTTTGTCAATATACCAATATGTGTTCATAAATTTATATAATCACTGAACTTTATTCTTTACAGTACTAAAATTTGTGTTTATGTTTTAAATTAGATTTAAAAAAAATATTTTGCTTTAAATTTCATAACCTTGAGTACTAAAAAAAAACTTTTCAACAATTAAGTAAGTTCAGAATTTATAAATATTGACACAATAATTTATTTCTTTTTAACGTCACAGTTAAAGACTGAAGAAATGTTCAGCTGTAATGTGTAAGGCTTATTTTTTGCCAAAATAGTATATGTTTTCTAACGTGTAGCATTTAAGTTTTCTATTGCCATTTTAATCGTAGTTGCCATAATAATAGGTACATTTTATGATTTCTGGTTTTACTGATGTATTTAAATATGTAACGAAAATAATTGTGCAAGTTTCTATTAGTGGTATAAGCAGAATGAAAAAAATAACATACAATATGCAAAGCATATGATTAATGTAAAATAGTATATTGAATATGTTTTTTATTTTTATTTTATGACAATAGACTTCTTTACCAAAATTTTATCGATATGCATGTACGTCGAAAAGAAAATATGTGCATGTAAAACAAGCAAGTTAGTTCTTTTATTTAATTTTTTTTCTAATATAAAAATTAGATGTGAATTTTCTCAATCAATCGATGAAGTTTATTCGATCATATCTAATTTATCAAATGAAGAATTTTTACGTAAGATTGAAGTAATTAAAGTACCTTAATTTGTTACTTAAAAAATGAAATATATTATATTGAAAGAAAGTTTGTACACTTTAGTTTATTTTTTATTCCAACATTATTTTGGCGTACTCTTCAGAGTTTATCGATCTGGTCTAACGTGTATGATTATTATTTTTTAATTGTAACATTCAATATGTTTAGATTTATAAATGTTTTTTTTTTCATATATTCGGAGTGCTATTTTTAATTGAAAACGGGAGATTTTGAACAAATATTATTTTATTATGGTGAATTTGGTGGTTCAAAAAGTGAATTACAATGCTAAAATGTAGATTAAAAATGGCAACTACATAACACATAAGAGTTATAACACTGTTTTAGGCTAGGTAATATTTCGTTTTATTGTAATACGTTTTTGGCGGATTACATATCATAAAATTATTTAAAGTATGTGAGTAATTAGAACAAGAGTATAAGAGTTAGCAAAAATTCATTGCATAGATTTATTTTTAGGACAAAAACTGCTAGAGCAGTTTTGCTATTGTATCCTGCAAAAGAATTATTTTTAATAACATTAAGGCGAGATTAAAATAAAGAAAACTATAAATATCATTTATACATATGAATTATTATATATATATATTATATTTGATTTTTTTTTCGGTAATGGTTGTGTAGAATGATTTTATGTCTGTATAAAATTATTTTGCTTATACAAACAATTGGCTTATGATTCGTAACATTTCCAGATTTTGAGTAACAAAATTATATTTATTTGTGTTGGTTTTGAATCTGAAGCTGATTTTTGTCAAAAAATAATGATATTTTAAGTTTTTAGCTTTAGACGAATACGAAAAGACTATACAAACTACCTCATTTTCGATGAAGTCTTATTATTTTATTTTAAATTTTACAATTATATATAATATATAAATTATTTAGTAATTCATATTAGTTTTATAAAATGCCAATTACTTATTTTGATTGGTTTGTGTTTAGGTTTGAGTTTTATTACTGATATATGTTTTGAGTTTATCATCTGTTTTTCGACTAATTGAAATTCTTCGATATAAACATTAAAATTGTAACTTGATAATATTTACAAATCATTATGAGGAAATAAACGTCAATCTTTTATTTTAGAAACAATTATGGATAAGCTTTATTTACTTTTACTTTGAGATCATATATTTTTCACATTCATTTTTGCATTTTTTTAAGACTGAGTTTGATTATTTTACAATGCAATCATGTTTGTGTAAATTTATATGTTTTTTTAAAAAGGTTATTTAATTCCCATTGTGTTGAAATAACAAATAATTATTTGATATGTGTTACACAAATTGAAACAATCTGCATTTGTTACTATTTTAAAAATTAATCTAATTTTCAAATGAATGTACCAAATCGATTGAAATAAATTTAGTTTAGAATAACATAATTGTTTTATTTTTTATGTGCTTTGATTAATTTCGAATTGTTAATTTTATTTTAAATCTATTGCCACCCGAGTTTGAAAAAGAGATTGAAAGTTAGAAGTGTTGTGAATAAATTTTTATATAAATTCTTAAATTTATAATTTTATATCAATTATACATGATGATCCTATTGATGGTGTAGTAGTAGTAGCAGTAGTAGTATGAGTGATGATAATCAAAAAAATTAAATTAATAAAAAAACAACGAAACAGAGACATCTGTAAAAATTAGAAAGCAAAGCAGAGCCATCTATGTTCGAAAACTAAAAGCTCCAAATTTTCTCATGGAAAATCCAAAAAAAATAAGTTTTTCATTTGTGAGAGCACCGCAGGGTTAACGACACAATACTATTTCGTTTATGTCGGTTGGAAATTCGGGGTTTCGCAATAAATTCTCGATAAAGAGCGTCATAAAAACGGAAATGATGTAAAACAATGAATGGAAATCCTCGAGCTGCGAGCTCGGCATATATACGTCTATGAAATAGGCTTTGAAGGACGGCGCAAGAGAGGGTGCCTTTTCATGGTGTGGGAACAGTATGGAGTGTTTCGCTCAGATTTGGACCACCATGCTCTTCGGTATCTGTGATCACGGTTCGCGTACAGCGCGTACATCACGGACGAGGTGTTATGCCAAGTGTGGTGCGTTCGCGATTTTTTGTTATTGAATATTTTTTTGTTTAATTTGTGAGTTATTTATTTTTTGGATAAAGCAAGACGAGACTTTGGAATTACCAGTTTCTCGAGTTGCTCCACTCGAAGTTTCGATCGAATTTGATTAATTATCAAAATACTTAATATGATACTGTATCATTATGAATCGGGGGAGAAAAGTGATAAAATTAATACAATATAATTGTAATTAAAAATTAAAGTAATGTCAAATTTTCGCACATTTTTTTTTAATTTAAAATTATTTTTTTCAATTTTATATTTAAAGTTAGAGCAGTGGAACACTATAAATTTCTATGCTCCGACTCCACTCCTGTTTTGGAGAAAAATCGGTTGTTCCACCTACTATATGCACCTGCTTCTGCTCCGCTCCAAAGCTCTGAGATGAAGATATTTGTAATCATTGAGTAGGTTTGGGTTTTTTGTTAAATTTTCGATGGAGATTGATAAAAACATGAACATCTATGTGTATAAAAATGGATGTTTGTATATTTGTTTGTTTGTTGCCGCATTACTCCAACACCGTTCGACTGATCACCATGAAAATTGGCATGTATATGTATTTTTTTGCCGAGAAGGTTTTTGTACTATTACAATAGGGTGATTATATTTCTCAGAACCCAAAACGGATTACCGTATGAAAAATTATTTGATTTAAAACGCCGAGTCCCGATCAACGCCGGGTACTACCGCTGGTATAAATGTAAAACTTCAGAAACAATAAAATAAAAAAATTATAAGTTAATATAAAACAATTATATTTATTTTATTAATTACAATCCATGTTATTTTCCGATCACCCGTAACAAATCTTCATCATATACTAAATTCAAAATCGACGACCACCATCAAACAAAACACGAAAAAGACCTTATACAAGAACGCACTATACCAGGAAGCCGAGTATAACAGCAAGTGAGATTTTACAAGTCGACTCCCATACAAAGGCGTGTTTAGTACATACATAGGAGATTTCCACCGACCCACACCCCCGCTCATAACTCGGTAACGTAAACTTTCTTCGTCGTAACAGAATATTGCCACGAGGATGAAGTGGAGGGTAGGTTGTCTATTTTGTTTTTCCAGATTTACACGCCCTTACGCTACGCGCATAAGTTACAGCGTTTTTATACGATACGACGTAATATTCGTAACGGAGCACTCTTTCCAGTGTCTATTCCTTTTTATATTATGTGTATGTTTTTTTTTAGGGGTGTTTTTCCCGCCTCCCGCCGCCGTCAGGCTGACCGCGGTTTTGGCCATTGTTTTGCGTTTTATGGCCTTGTAAATTTCGGCGTTGTTTGTGCGACTTTCGGCGCGCGCAAACGTTTAAAAATATTGCCGCGCGAACGTTCAGCGAAAAATGGGGATTTTTTTCGGTAACGAATCTTCAGTTATATACGTACTATGCTTAATGAACTTTTATATTTTTTATTGGTTACAGTAAAATTCTTTTGATTCGGATCATTAAATCTAGTGATTAAATAACATGAACTTATTAAGTGGGAATATTGACGATTTAATATAGTAATAAAATATAATAAAACAAGGGAGATTATAAAAGAAAATAAGAAATTTTTCGATTAAATGAGTAGGTAATAATAAATTTTAATATAATAGAAAATAATTAATAAGATCTTCTGTTGGTTGAAGTGAAGGAGTTTGATTATTACATACATGTATTTTGAATACTTTTGTAATAATTGGAAAAAATGTCTGTTTCTCTTCATTTTGTATTTTGTAAAGTAATACATAAAACCACGATAATAATCGTTAAAAAAAACATTATTTTAACTTAATTTAAATAACATACATCATCCTAATATCACATTGTATAAATTCAACTAATACAGATCAGTTCAAACGAAATCCGATACAACGAACCGAAACAGCATAATCCCGAAATTCCCCAACTCGAATCGTAAAAACACGATTATTAACGACACGAAAAATTCTCGACCGAAACCTCCATACCAGCTACCTATGTTTCAGAGGTGTTTCAGGAGTTTTCAGCGGCTTCCTCTCATTGTCGGTTAAACGAGCTTTAGCGGCAACCGGCACAATGTAGGCCGGAGATGGGAAAAGCTAAAAATGAAAATACAACGGTCACGCCGAATAATTATTACCCTGGCTAGGGGCGGTGTATACAACGTCTGGTTAGTGTGTGTATGAAAGCCATTGTTTCAGCGGGAACATTCATCCGAGATTTCTTTCTGAAAAACTGTGCTCTTTATTCGTTTAATTGGTTAATTAAAAATTTTTGAGCGATTCGCCGTGTTCGATTCAATTTGATGGTTAATTTGTATAGAATCGGGATGGGGGTTCTAATGAAATTTTGTTATTAAAACAAATTAGAATACATCTTTGCGTTGTCTGAAATTGACATCGAACGGGTTGATCGTTAATTTAATATCGAACGTTGGCGAGAGTTTCAAATTAAAATTTCGACAAATTCCAACGAAGCTAATAAGTGTCATTTTGGAAAAGCGTTTCGTCATTATGAAATGTCACAATCAAAGTAATATAACGCTTTTTCGTCGATCGATTTTCCAGCATCTAAACTGCGAAGATACGGAACTCTCGTGTCAAATCGATAATTGAAATTTCATTATGATAATTAGAAGACAAGGATGAGAGAGCCTTCATACGCTCGGTATACGATATAACTCGTGTTTATACTGCTGATTAGTTCTGAGACTTTTCCGTGTCGGGAAAAACATCCGTGTGGAAAAGCGTTGCAATTTCCCGCCGAAACAATAGAAAGTTTTTCCATTCTAGGGGCGCAAAGTACGTTTCCATGTCGAAGCTGAAGGGAAGAGGGTTTGCGTACGATGGTACTATGAAATGTTGGCGGAAAAACGATTGCAGATTTTCCGGATGGATTTGTATGAAAGTTTGAAAAACGTTGCCCGTTTTTTGTCAGTGATAAGGTTTTTTTTCGCTAAAAAGTTAGTATAAATAATATATAACTTAAGGAACTTTTTCTATTACAAAATATTGCGTGAGCTACGTTTTGACTCAAATGTTCATCGCATCACGTAGTTATAAATAAATATTCATAATTACGCATTGAAAAATGAAAAAGCTAAACCATATACACCATATTATGAACGCATGCATTATATCTTGTGAAATTGTTATTTACTCATGTGACCATTTTTATAAAAATGACAATTATTGAATCATGTAGTTCAATGAATCATCAAAACAACAGAAGTTTCCCGAGCCATATAAAACCAGCCTTTATTATATATAATTATTACGAGAAAAACATTTTAATATAATATTGTATGGTATATATTTTTTTATTGAATTTATAAGCTAAAATTTAAGTTGCGCATACAATGAGAAGAATTCTGCATTTTTCATTTATTAATTATTTATACCTTAGAATGATTATCTTTTATCGAAAAAATATTCTATCCAATTAACTGATTTACGAAAGTGGAATTTTTTTTATTATTCTATTTTAGTTTGAGAATATTGTTAAGTAAACATAAAAAACATTGAATTGAATATAATTTATTGAATTTTATTAAAAGAATGACATATTTAAAATAATATGAGCTACGTACTCATTTTTTGATAGTATTTGAATTCCAAAAATTATTTAATCAATAAATTTATCAAATTTACCATTGATTATCAAAATTTATTAAATTTACCATTAATTTATCAAAAAATTCAAATTATCACGATAATACGTTCAATTTCATCTAAAAGATCATTTTTAGCAGTCAAAACATTTTATTATCATAATTTATAAACGCCATGATCAGATTAATCACATTCTTCATGAAATTTGCAACGAAACGGAACTATATATACCCAGGGCACACCCTTATATCCAGGGATGCATTCAGGGGGGATCGAGGACCCCTTTCGTTAGAATCCGGGTGCGCAGGGTGGAATTAGGCCACGGCCTAGAAAAGCTCGTGCGCCCCAAAGCGCGTTGCCCTTTTAAAACGATGATAAAAATGGGTCGGTTGTCGGAAAAGCAGCTAAACTGCGACCATCATGACGAAAATGATGATGCGAGGTCGCTTTCGGGTGAAGCGGAAGGGCGTTTGTTCTTTGAGGTGAAAGTATGGCTTTTTTGTGTAAGGGTTTTCGTAAAAGGTTGGGTAATTGTAGGGGAAATGTTTGGGTTGCAATATGGTATTGTTTGAATGTTGAGCTTTATTGGTTTGTATAGAACGTTATCCCATTGATGTGTTGGTCAGCTTTTGTATAGTTATCTTTAAATCAATATGTCTATGCAGTTTTTAGATTTTCTCATATATAAAAGAGTAATAAATCTCATATTGTTTATCTGAAAAATAAAGAAACAAAAATTGAGAAAGTTTGAAATAAACATCAATTTTAAAGTTATTTAACGTAAACAAAAACTTCATATTAATAAAATGAGCAAAAATTTTGAACCAATCATAAAGTTTTTGCATAAAAATGTATATAAAACCACAAAAACAAATCACTAATTAAAATAGATGTAAAATGATACCGAACGAGTTTTAAAGATAAAACAAAAACCAAACAATATGTTAAAATCGTCTTGTCCACTCCACGGTCGCAATACTACTGAGCTAGAACCGCGTAGCCTTCAGTGAACGGGGGTTCAGCCCCCTGCGCCCCCTAAAGCCTCCGCCCCATACCCAAAAAGCCTCCCTCCTCTCCCCTCGCCTCCCCTCACAGCCCCTCTTTTGACGTAACCGTTCCCGGTCCTTCCGAGATCAGTTCCGCGTAGAGCCTCCGCACCGCCGCTCGCCGTTTACAAAGCGGCGCTATATATCCGTGAAATCGGTGAAAAATCATAAAAAAATCACACATATATTCGCAAAATACACGTCGAATGCGTTGAAATAAAAAAAAAATCGAAAAATACGAGGAAAATTGGCCGGAAAAGCAGGAAAATGTTCGCGAGCGCGTGTGGGGCGTCTCGCGTAGTATCGTGCGCGTAAACAATATGTGATACACGAACGCGAGCTTAAATCGAATTTAAATATATATATAATAATTAGAGTGAGTGCGTTTTAATTGTAAATATATAACAAATTTTATTGATAGTGCCTACGTATTGGAAGTATTGAATCAATTGTATATAGAGAATAGGTGTATTTAGAGAAAATAAATAATTCGAATAAAATGTGAGGCCGCACGTATGTAGAGCGGGTAAGTTTTATGAAACGTGATCAATTCAGTACCAATAAAAAAATGATAATTTGAATTGAATCATAAATTGAATACACATAGTAGACGATGTGGATCATGTTCATTTAATTGTATTTCATCATAATCATTTCATTTAGACGAAATGTTTCAGTAGTATCATTTTGTTTGATCGTAGCTTCGAATCATTCATAAATTTATTTGTTGTATTTGTAATACAGAAAATTTATTTAAAAAAAATATTAATTTTTACATCAGATTTATAAAAACGATATTTTCAGCATAAACAACGGAAAATTTTCACACGAAACATTCGTATCTTTTGCCGGATCGATACTAGACATACGTCGTGTGCGATTTTCGAACACGTTTCTGAGGGCTATCCGAAACGTCAGGATCGTTCAATTTGGGTCGTCCGCGTGCTCGCACACGTCCATTTTCACGTGTGTACACGAATTTTCGCATGTGTGGTGCATAGAGCCTCCTTTTCGGCGCCTCCCGGTGTCCGCCCACTCTGGAAAAGGGGGCGCGGCGCCTGTTAACGTTTCGCCATCTGAAGCCTGTGTGTGTGTGCCTGGATGAAATGCGGTAAGCCCGCGGATGAGAATCGAATTCGGACAGATTTTATCGTTTTCGGGTGTGTAAAGTGTTAATGAGGCGGCGGAGATTGCTGTTGTGGGATGCGGTCGTTGTGAGTTTTTCGGGGTGATGTGTGGAAAATTTTGATTCGTTTTGTATGTGAGAGTGTTATGATTTTGTTGATGAATTCTTATTAAGTACTATTATATAGGCCCGATGTTAATAACATCGGGCGTGGATTTGTTAAGAAACGAAAAACGATAAAATGTGAAAACCCGATTGTGTGAATCCGAAATGTGTACCATCATCATCATCACATCACCATCACCATCACCATCATGATCACCATCATCATCATCATCATCATCATCATCATCATCATTATTAGTATCGTTCATTCGGGTCGTTCAATTAAAAGTCGCGGTTCGGGTCGTTCATCTTAAAGTCACTAGCGTCATCGACACAGACGGACACATAGAAATCCGCTATTGAATATAGGGAATGGGCGCACCGTTTTCGTTCAATACGTCCTATTTTTGCGACTAAACGATCGCCGCGACTATAAATCGCAGTGGGCGCCTGGCCTTAATCCCCCTATCGTTCAAATGCATTCAAATTCAAATTTTTTAATTTTTTTAAATGCATTTGAAAAACAAGCAGTTTACACGTAAAAATGTAAAAAAATAAAATAAAATTGAAAAACTTTAGCCTCCTATAATGTGGAATCTTTTTTGCCGTTATAGGGAGGGTTTATTGTATAAAAAAGATACATTCTTCGCTATATAAATATAATTTTTTTAATACAGTTTAAACTTTTTTTTATTGAAGAACGAAAGTATGCTTTTCGTACGTATACAGCTAACACATTCCAAATTCAACCTTACACAAAATTATATTCAATCTTATACGAATCAAATCCAACTTCATAATTTTTTTCTTCGTTTTTCAATTTTTTTTAAATATCCATGAAAAATATAAAAGAAACATTAGGTATATATACATGGTACCTATTTTTAGATTGTTTCATTAAAAAAACAATTAATTATGTATATAAAGAAATATAAAAATCACCAACTGAGATTATCAAAATCAAAATTAATCAAAGATTATATTACAATGATTAGTGTGATAAGCCCGACAAGACTATTTGATTTTGAAAAGATTGGCTTTGTTTTAAAAGAGGTTGAATTCGACCTGTATAAAATTGAATTTGGAATGTAATAACTGTACTAGATCTTATATCATTCCTAACCTATCACATTTAAATTTAAACAGCAATAATATATAATATTTATTGAATAAACCATAACACCGCGTCCATATACGTAATGTCATATAACACATCCAATACACCGACTAATAAGTTTTGATTTACAGTTAGAAACGGATAAGTGACTTCTGAACTACTTTTACTTCACGTACCATCGCGAGAAACACACGTACCAAGATTCTAATAAATATCTCATCGGATTTGATTCGTACACTGAGATCAATCGTCAGCATCATTTATATAATGACATTGAATATGGCGTGGGAACGAAACCGTTGATTGATGCGAACTAAACTCGGCCGAGGCGTTGATATAAGACTCCCCGGGGGATGCAACACGAATTCGTATCGGATCTATTTAAGCTGATACAATCGTTGCATTCGGATTGAATTGGTGTTTAAATTGTAGAATACATCACTGTTCATATGAATAGTTTTCGATTTTGATTCAAATTTGATATGTGATTGGTTTGCGTAATGTATGCTGCTAATATGATAAGCAGTGACAATTTTCTTAGTAACTAATTAATCAATGATTCTATCGATATAAAATTTTCATTAGATTTAGTTGAAATATATATAAAAAATATTATTTTCTAAATTTTAATGTATCAAATGTGTGATCAAAGTTGTCACATCGTCAAAAATATACTTTATACGCTTAAAATTTCGCACTATTTCAGATTTTTTTGCTTCGACCCGATTTTTGATGATTTTGTCGGATTCCTTCGACACCCACAAATTACTTTGAAGAAGTTACCACCTTGCTGAAACTGAAAAAATAACTGAAGTGAAACGATTCAGCACATACTGGTGTACCGAACGCCGATGACCGGCTGTGATTATTGTCACAATTAATCGCGACACCGGTACATTATATTATAATTTGTAAGGCGATCAATAGATGGGTCTTGTAATCGGAACCATTTTTTGGAATCGTCACATTAAGGAAAGATATTAACTTTCATTTTATGGTTAAATACCAAATTTGAGACGATAGAGTAGATATTAAAACGGAATCATATTCTAGCCATACCCGCATCTTGGACCATCATCATCACGATTGATAGTCTCCGCAACATACCACTGGCTACTATTTCAGACTAGTATATAGGCCCGATGTAAATAACACCGGCTGTTGATAATCATACTATTACGTAATAAAATAAAAATTGAATATATTTATGCAAAATTATTTTATAACCGTGCCGTTGCGTGATGTA
>JAOXNN020000021.1:9841519-9852710 GCA_028571205.2 Hydropsyche betteni
CGATCATTTTAAAGTCGCGAGCGTCATTCTGACAGACAGACACACAGACAGAAATCCGCTATTATATATAGGGGATAATATTCAGTTGAAATAATAAATATTTTAATATCCACTATATCCCCTATATATAATAGCGGATTTCTGTCTGTTCGTTCGTTCGTGTGTGTCGATGATGCTCGCGACTTTTTTCCCTTTTTTTATGATGTTGATGTTGAATAAATGAACTGGTTTTATTAATTAAATATTAAATATTCAAATCGGGTACACATTTCGAGTTCATACAATCGGGTTTTCACATTTCATCGTTTTCCGTTTCTTAACAAAAACCTCTATAACAGCCGATTTTATTAACATCGGGCCTATATACTAGTATAATATAATAGCGGATTTTTGAGTGTGTGTTCGTCTGTTTGATGACGCTTGCGACTTTTTCACGAATATGGTTTTTATATGCGTATACAGTTAACGTTTATAATATGATGGCTTATTACCTACTGCTTCTGGCTTTGCTTATATGTTGTAATTGTAACAATTATAAATGAATTGGTTTTATTAATCAAATATTAATTATTCCAATCAAGTACGGGCATCTATATATACTATATACTATTATCACTAATAACATCATTCTCGAGCTCGAAAATAGCGATCTCCAAATTTAGTCTTTATAGTCATTATAATAACAGCTATAATCTTTGTAATTTTTATTTCATTACGTAATAGTATGGTTATAAATTCACAGCCGATGTTACCAACATCGGACCTATACATTATCCTCTATATATAATAAACGGGCATCGACTTTTCGCAACGGAACGGTTATAAAATATTTTTGGATAGATTTAATTTTTTTATAAATAACTACGTAATTCACAGCCGATGTTATTAACATCGGGCCTATATGCTATTTAATATAATACTTTTGAAATTTGAATTCTGAAGAAATTTTGATTGATTTGTGTATGCATTAAATAAATATTTTATATTTATTATCAAAAAAAATATCTTATGAAATAAATATTCAAATATTTAGGTACTCTTAAAAATTTATGAGATGTAGAACATAATATTAACCGATTCTGATAAAATTATATAAACTAGAATCATTAGTTTCTTATAAACCCATATATTTTTTCAACATATTGTATAAAAAATTTAAGTCGATAAATAATTACGTTTTATCAAAAACATCCCTGTTAAATTATTTCAATATCTATTCTAAAAATTAAATATTATATATTTCATAATTACTGTTAATTATCAATACAATAAATAATAATCTAAATGAGTTCAATATTGAAATAAAATATTTATATATATTTATTTATATACGTTTTTACTACGAAAAAAGAATCATTATTCGTGATGTCATAATGTTCACTAATGATGGATGAGTTAAGCTTCTGTTTTCGAAGCGTTGTACACACTCAAATTATCGCATACATGATTAATGATTCTAAGTAAGTATATTAAGTCATTTTGATGATGTAAAATAAAATAAAATATATTCAGCTTCAATGAAAATTCTACTTATTATTCAAAACGTTAAAATGAAGCGTGTACCAAGTCACTCATAAATAAAAGCAACTATGACAAAAATTCAGGAATAAAAGGAGTCCTTGTATTAAGGTGGATGTATGGCGAGTAATAAAGAGGTAAATCCCAGACATTTTGAATATGAAAAAACAAGAATATTTGAATGTCGTAAAATAAATCGAAAAATAAGCGGTTGCCATAATTCTTCTAAGTATGACGTGAATTAATTCGCGCGCAAAAACACCAAATTAATCACGTCCGAATAACACGCAAAAAAAGTTTTACAAGTCGGTAACGGCGTTAAGAAATTAGAAACGAATTGAAACTTGCACGATAAGCTTTCCCATATACAAAAAAGAGGGAAAAAAATCAATTCGGAGCCGGAAAAACTCGCGAGAGTTTCCCGATAGTTTACTTCGAATCGACAGCTCAATACGGATCGCTTTCGTTCGGTCATTATGTTTAAACGCGAGATTTGTAATGCTTCAGATGAAAAATAGTGTTTGATCTTATTTTTTGTCATATCCGTTTTAAAAGGGTTGAAAATCGTGCCGAGGATTTTCGCTTGCGGAAAATTCGAGCGGAACGTTTTTTCGCATTTTATACCGTGTTACATATAACGCTCTGCGGATGGTAAAAAAGGAGTGAGGTTTAAAAAATGAGTCAGGGATTTTTCTTCATTGCTCCGAAAATCTACGGGGGTTTTTCCGTGAGAAAACCGTGTGATTAATTAAGAAAATCTAATCTACTTAGCTGAGGACGCGCTCCGTCGAACCGTTTCCTTTCGTCGTTAATTCAAATTAAATTATTTGTGTGCGAGTGAAAAATAACAGAAGGTTTCTCTCATTAAAAACGCCAGTTATTTTCCACGTAATTTTTCAAAAATTGATGTTTTTAATAAAGGTCGAGTTCACCCAAAGTACTCATGAATTGTATTACGCATCAAAATGAAGATTTTATCAAATTCCATACAATATAATAAAAATTAACAAAAAATAAAAAAAATCCAATTTCACATCTAGCATGCAATCATTATCAAATCATTCACACGCACAGAGTGATACTTTATAGTTAATTTTATACGTTCTACACACAAAGATAAATTTTACGATCGTGCATATAATTCAAAAAAACTGTTATAGACAAAGATAGCTTGAAAAGGGTTGAATGTAAAGTCGTAAAAAAAATCACGTGTTGGAAATAGAGAGTATCCGTATTTGAATGCATAATATGACGTATAGCCAAGCTTATATGTGTAATTCAGATATACGGGTAGCCTCTGTGAGGATCAAGATTTAGTGCTGTGATTCTCTGAGTTTCACAAAACTTGCATGCTAGATTTGCCTTGGATGTTTTGTATTTGAACGATTCTTAAATGTTGAGATTTCTGGGGAATTGTATGTTCAATAAGGTAATTATGGCATTTAAAAAGAATTAACTTTATTTTCATATTTAAATTTTTTTATATAATATGATAATGCAATTACATAAAAAATAACATAATTGGAAATGGAAGCATTTTTATTGGTCTTAAAGGTAAATTTTTCTTGGTAACTCTTTGAAAGATAGAAATGAAAACCATCCTAAATTAAAATATTATTTCAAGTCAGTTGTGTTTAGCTAACTCTTTAATATAACAATATATTTAACCCAAATCATGAGATATTTCTCAAAAATGATTTTCAAGTAACGTGCAACGTACAGAAAATATTTACAGATTGAAAATTTAATTTTTAATCAAATTGGTTATAAATTTTTTCAACACTGACTAGACCTCCGGTGGATATTTTCAATAATACGAAAAAACAAAATTAAATGGTTGAAAACCCTTGTTTCAGCTGGAAAAAATGCAATATTTCATGAGAACAAAATATTTTATTTATGCGCGTTTACAGGGTTCGTTACTCGCGCGATTCTTATTTGAATACGCAAAGAGTAAAAAAGAGAAAAACGCACATAAGAATGTTTCTGAGCGAAAAAAAAGCACACGATATTGAAAATTTCAACTAAACACCTTCATTGGCTAAAATTTTTTAACAGCGACTTCTGTAGACGGGAAATTTTTAATATTTGGATATGCGATTTCGAAATATGATTGAATCGACGGGCTGTATATAAACTAATTTTTGCCGTCGCGGCTTAAACAGAAGTTATGGCGTCATAAACAAAAGTAGAAAGCTTTTGCGGCCAAAGATCCGTTCCTAGGGATTTTTCCACGTCCGGGAAAAAGGGATCGTCTGAAAAAATAAGGGTTAAGGGGCGTAGATTTAGTAGTTCGTTTTGAATGCGCACGTTTAAGTATAAAGAATACACACACGACAAATCTTTCCGTTTTCAGCCTCTCTACGTTTATATGCTAAAAGTTTTCATAAAGATTGCCGCTATTTCGAAAGAAAATGGCCGATTATGTAAAGGGGTGGCTTGTGTGTGTGTTTATATGTTAGAAAGAGTCTGCGAGTTTATTGTCGGGTGCACATTCAATTTGCTCCAATGTGATATTGTATTCTAGTGAATTTATCGATGCGATTTCAATTTCATAGAGTAGAGTTTAATATAATTTATTTGTCCGTAGGTGCTGTTTTCAATAAATAAAATTGCTTAATACGTATGCATCTATCGTTCAGTAAAAATTTCATACAGAATAATCGCAAGAAAGCTTAAGTATCTAAAACCACAACAAATATCCGAAAACAAATACGTAAAGTTTCGTAATCAACCCGCGAATTCGGCCATTCTCACTTTTCCCATGAATAAATATATTTGCGTGCGTCAAAACGGAAACTTTTTTCCAGAGGACCTTCCCGGCAAAGACAAATTTACTTTTGTCATAAACCCAGCTGGACAGGGGGCAAATAAAAAGGGTTTATTGTATAAAAATTAAAGCAATTACAAGCGACATGATTTACAGGGGAACGGAGACTTGGCAACTTAACGAGAAATTAACTTCGTCCTTCGTTCTCGATTTAAACTTCGCGCTCTAGTTACCGATTTTTACACGGTTACCAAAATACATATAGATATAAATAGACAGATAGAATGATATAATGTGTATTAAAGTAAACATTTAACTACATGTAATGAATGAGCATATTAAGAGTTTTAATTTGCCTACATATATATTTTTGAAATTTGTTTGATTAGAAATATTATTTGAAAGTGCAAATAATTTCATTTGAGCAGTTTTCCTATATTTTACTAAATGACTCAAAAGAAAAGTCATTTTTTATAACTGTTTTATGAGCAATATAGATTTTAAGTAGAAACGAGAACATTTTAATTGTGCCGCAGGCAGAAACTTTACGAGCAAAATAATTTAAGATAATGGAAACAAACGTTTGATGATTTATTATATTATTTAGCAGACGGCAATTCCTGAAATTCTTAGCGAATTTTAATTATCCAAGAATATGGAAAATATATTTTCAGAAAAATAAACGTATAATTCTGAGCGCGCTTCATAATAACATGGAAAAATCTTCACATCGTAAAAGGGGAAAAATCTTAAGGGTTACGCAAAAGGAAAAAACGCGGAAAAGCGGCATGCGTTTCGTATCCGCGGAAAATTTAATTTATAGCGGAATACGTTTGTTATTGTCAATTTAATTCTATCAAAATATTGTGACAGGATAACGACGTAGGGAGTCTGAAAAAAATAAGGCTGAAAAAAAATGACAGGCTCTCCGAGGATACACGCGTACGCCTCAACGTATGCTAATATGACAGCTGCGGAAAAAGGGTTATGTATATACGATCTGATATTTTTTCGAAAGATTCTTGTATACTGAATCTTCAATTTATATGGTCGAAAGGTCTAGCGAAAGTACGTGAAAGTCACAAAGTAAATCTAAATATTGTAGTTCGGAATCGTGCCTCCGTATTAAAGTTGCGAATGAAAACTCGAACGATGTACATGAATGAATAACTTCAACTGAATTGTTTTTCATTAGAGAAGTTATTCATTAAAACGATTAATTTCTATTTATTAAACTTAATTGTTTTTAAAATGTTTGTTTAGTACGGAAATTTATTAATGTTTTTACGATATTTTTACGATTGTTTACACGTAAACAGTATTTATTACGGGACGTAATGTTACGTCGACGTAAATTTTGACATTACGTTCATATCGGGCGTATTCAATTTCATACGTGTATAATATTTTATATGATAAATATATATAAGTTACGTAATTGTACAAACTTCGTAATGGCTTTCGAGTGTTTCTCAATATTGAGAAGTATTATGATAGAATCGTTTTGAGATATGAAATAAGTTTTGCGCATACACAAGAGTCCATTTCCGCGAAACGAAATGATACAATTTAACGTTTTGTAATATTATAAATAAAATCATATGTCGCAAATCGATTCGAAATACACGAAATCGAATTTACATCGATCTATGAAAAAATAAATAAATAAGCGACGGCAAACGAGGCGAAACTCGACATCAGGAGTGACTATGTATGACGCAGCGAGCGAGTTTTCTCGGAAAATCGGAAAAACCCGGGAAACCCGGATACCGGTGCGGACACGGACACATCCGTTTTCCGGTCACGTAAATAACTATTGACATATGTTTATGCTTGCGCCGATACGAGGGCATTTATTTTGATGTTTTTCGCGTTCCGGCGCACATATTGAGCGTCTGAAGAAGTGAGTCGCAATAAACGGGACGTCCTTTTCCATAGAACTCGAGTTGATTATTAAAGTTACTAAATTGTGTGGTTTGAATTTCTTATACGTGCATTTGATTATGAAAATGGTTTGAGTTATATTTTTTATTTTTAGACGCATAAAGGTGTGCGATTTAATAAATTAAAAAATATGTCGTATAACAAATTGCTTTTGTAAAGTAGTTTTTTCTTATTATGTGTTGTTCATGAGGGAATTTTATATTTGAAACATTGTATAATTTATACTATTTTCACAATTAGCTGAATATTTTAAAATCTTTAATTAAAAAAAATTAATATAATGATCAATTAATATTTATGAAAGATTTTTATTTTTTCAAGGTGATTTTTGACTAGGTTCGAGTTTTCATTTCATATTTTGACTACATAAAGTTACTTAAAATAATTCAATATTTTCCACAAATCATGAATTGTCAAGAGAACAAGTGATTTGATCCACTGTCAAAATAAACTGAACGCTTTTTAACGATGCATACTTCAACACAATCAATGGTTCAATTTCTAAAACTTTGTGAACAGTTCTTTAGGAATACAGTAGAACATCAATAATCGGACCTCTATTATCTGGATGATAAAAAAATTTCTTTTCAAATAGCAGATTTTACGGTTTTTTTTACATAATACGTATCCAAAAATTTACGAATAAATACAAATATTTGAAAATAAACATGTTTAAAAAATAATTAGAGATTTTGTGTATATTTACGTATACCAGAATTTTTCTTTCTTGTTTCGATTATCTGGATTTTTCACTATTCAGACCATCTCAATTCTTGTTTAATTTGGATAATCGAGATTCTACTGTACATTACGAAATTAATGATAAGTTAATTTTTTAGATTTTATAACTAAAAGTTCATATTTATTATGTTTTCTTTCAAAATATTCAGTTTACTTAACAAGGGGAGGGCATGAGGTCCGGAGCTGCTATTGGAATGAAATTTTGCAGAATAATGGTTTACCCTCACAGTATTAACATGCCAAAATCTTAGGACCCAATGGCCACACACTTTTCTAAAAAACGCGTTTAAAGTTTAGGCATTTCTTGTATACTCACGCGTAAACGCAGCCCCGTACTGACAATAAGATTCGATTATAATTTCATCACATAGATGTCACTAAAAAATCGACAACAAGCGAATTTTTAAATTTATCTTTACATCATAAAAACCGATAGATTCTCCACCGAAAATAGACGCTATGATGAAAAATCACTATAAACACCAATCAAAGAACTCCCATCCAACTAAAAGCGGCCAACAACCTCGCTAAAGTTTCGGCGCCGCTTAAAACGGCCTCACCCCCATCGCAGCGGACCGCACTAAGCAGATTAACAAGATTAAAAGTAAAAATGGAGCGATAACGAGCGAAAGCCTATTTATTAACGGATGAAAAATGATCGAAACGAATTGGGGCAAGGTTGTGCACAACAGTCGCCGCCGCAAGAATACGCTCCGGGGACAAATGTTGACAATTTTGATGAGCGATGATGCCGGGCCGTTTCTTTCACTTTCCCTTCGGCGTTTTTATTTTTTCGCCTTTGGCTCGGCTCAGAAATTAATTATGGTCGTTATGCGCGGGGGTGAGGCGGGGGGCGGTGGGTTGTTGTTGATGTTGGTGTGGTCGATGGGGGTTGATGATTGGAAGTGCGGATGTGTGTTTTGTGTTGATTTTTTTCGGATTGAATATCGATCGATGATGTGATGTGGTTTTTTGAAGGATTGTATTTTATAATTTTTCTTTATTAAAACGATTTTTAATCAGTCATTTGAAGGAACGTCTATACAATAAACCCCCCCCCCTATAACGTCCTCTTCTATATTGTTCAAATGCATTCAAATTCAATTTTTTTCAAATGCATTCAAAACAAGCGGTTGACACGTAAAAATTTTCAAAAAAAAAAATTAAATTGAAAAACCTTAACCTCTTATAATTTGGAATCTATCATGACATTATAGGGGGGGGGGTTTCTGTATTAGTTTTAATATTTTTATCTTTATTTTAGTACAAAAAATTGAATTCTAATAAATTTAAGTTACTTCTTATACAAGGGATACATTCCAGGGATTACCCGTGTGAAAAAAATGTATAGTAACCGTATAAAAGTCGAAGATAGGTTTCATTAGTATATTTGAATAAAGCTTCCATTCACTTTATGAAAAATATGTAATGTGGTAAACGAAATATATACGAAATCATCAAAAATTTTCAATAACTTTAATTGCACACTGGTTTGCTTTGGATCTTATGGCATATTAATACATACATACTTTTTTATTTGTAGATCATGGTGCAAAAAAACAATTGGTTTTTTGAAATGTAAAAAAATTTCGGGTTTATATTTCTATTAATAAATTTAATGGGTTAAAATAACTTTCTAAGTTAAAAATTTCGTTTATTTTAAAAATCATAATATAAAAATAATACTGAAAAAAGTCAGTATTTTTGAACATTTTCTTGTTATATCTTCTGGTTATAAATAATAAAAAATAAATATGTAGAAGAAAGAAAATTTCGATTTTTTTTAATAATAATATTTTATTTAATGTATATAGTAATAGGTTAGTATAATATCTTTCTATAATGAAGCGAATATACAAACGTCGATATTAGATTGTCAGGATAGATAAGGGATATTGAAAAAACGTGACTTCTTCCCTCGTCGTTCGCAACATCAATCATTTAGAATGGCGATTTTGTATTCGTTTCATAAAACGTATTCTACGAAAGAAAATCAATTTTCAATGAAATTAAAGAATCTTTGCGATAACAATGGGTTTCATGACAAATAAATATAAATTTTTGAAATTTTCTATCTATCGAAAATTTTTCCACACAATAGAAGCGCAAGGCGAAACAATCATCAGGATCCACATTTGGGAAGCGATGGTGTACGAATGATGCGGCAACATTTGGGAATAGGCGGTCGCGTTATTTACGTCATTTCACAATTTTATGAGACAGGCAGGTGTGCCTGTGATCTCGTGGGATTCCCGCAAAGAAATGAAGAAGAAAAGCTTCGGGTATACGACTTTCGATATGCCACGTGTACACGTGCAGGTTCAATTTTTCGCGCAGACTTCGAAGGTTTTAAAGGTTTACAGTTGGGGATGCACGCGTGTTTTTCAAGAAGTTTGTGTGTTTTTTGGATTGGTTATGTTTGAGGTGGTGGAGAAATTTTTTGAGATTTGTTTTTTTTTTTAATGATTTTTGAAAATTGCATTTAAAAAAATTGATTTGAAATCGTCTGAATTGTTTCTCAAATTTATATTGTATTTTAAAAATTTTGAATTTCTATCCTTTCTTTATCGAAGATGTCATGAGAGCGATAGCCAAAATTTGATTGAATTTGTTTGAAAATGTACTACATACTTTTATATCATACAATTGTTACAAACGAGGTCCAAAATCTTGCTAATTTAGTGCAATTTTGGTGTAATTTTAGCCAAAAATTAAAATTAGCCCTCAAAGGGCAAAATTTTTGAGTTATTATAGTATAATATATTCCTTCAATCAATACTATCTTTCCATGCATAGTCACTTTATTGCAATGAAAAAAAACCATCGCTGGTAAAATGTAAATGAATTTTATATTGGTTGCTTACACTCGGCAAATTAAAAAAAATATTTATTCGGCCGTAAAAAGGTTAAATCGTCGTTTCTCCATAATTCGTCGACAAATTGACGTTATTAATTATCGCGATGGATCCGTGTACGTTCGTAATTATATTAAACAACACCCTTGTCCTTTGAATTAACCCGTTCGTGCCCGAAGATCGCTTGTAACAATATTTGTCATTCGTTAAACTGTGCCGTTTTAGGGTATTTCCCTTTTAGAGTGAGGACGGAAATTTATTTTTGTTATCTTTCATTTTTTATTATCATGATTCGTATAAAAGTTTAATTTTATGTGCGATGATAGAAATGACTAAAATAAATTTTTGTATGTAATCGTATGTATTAAAATAATGAACATTTCATTCAATTTTTCTTCAACAAAACATTTTAATATTGAAATATTACTAATATTGCAAAATATTAATATGCCTAATTGGATCTAAATAAATATTATGTGTAATGCAATGATATAATATTTGTAAGATCCTTTATAGCTTTGGGAGTAAAATATGTAATATTCTATTTAAATTATTATTATTATATATTATATCAATTATTGCATATTAAAAAAAAATACTTTATACATAATGACAAGATAATTATATGATATTTAGTTTTGGGGAGTTGTTTTTATATAATTTCCTATATTATTAATTATCGTCAATTATTGTAAATTGGAAAAAAATCATAATTGTAAAAGTTTATTTTATTTTATAAATAAAATATTATTAATTTCAATTCGAAAAGGAAAGCATTAAAATCTAATTATTTTTTTATTAAATATCTTTATTTTCTATTACTGAAATGAAAATGTAATTTCATTAATGGCAATTTCTCATTTATTTAATTGCAACAACGCGACTTTAATCAAACTAAAATCATAATTCAGTTTTAGAATAATCAACCTCAAGTTTTTCTTGATTATTGAAATTTCATTCGAAATATCTTAAATTACGAATCAATGCATGAAAATATTATCGAACTTCAGCTAATATAAAATTAAATAATTTTTTTTATTAATACGAAGATGTTGAAAAACGAATAGTTTTTAAATTTTATATCAAAATGAAAAAAAATTGATCGGCAGACGTTGTCTTGCCAGTCAGTATTATAACAGCTTGTACATAAATAAATTAATGTTAAAGTAGTATTTACAATTTCAAAAAAATATAAGCTATGTTTAATAGTGATCGATCGAACGGTGTTGGAGCGAAACAAATATGTATGCATGTGTGTGTATGTATGTATATGTGTATATGTATATATATATGTATATGTATATGTATATGTATATGTATATGTATATGTATATGTATATGTATATGTATATGTATATGTATA
>JAOXNN020000021.1:9858151-9915785 GCA_028571205.2 Hydropsyche betteni
CTTATGAAAGCGTCTCTATTGACTTATGCAATATGTCGATTATTACGCAGTGGAAAAAATATTTGAATCCCCTATACTTGTATATAATCACCGATGAAAGATGTCTGTATTTGTATGCCGAGGCTCTCGACTTATCGTTCCAATTTAGCCTATATGTTGTTCAAATATAACGTCTATAATCGCTATATGAGAACGGCTATTACGCGAGCTCCGAATTCATTCTTAATGGTCATTATAATAACGGTTATAATCTTATCCTATATAATCTTATTTTCTGGAGACATTTCGCAAGGGCACGGTTATAAAATATGTTTGCATATATTCAATTTTTGTACACAATTTCAGTTGTATTTTTATTATTATTGTATTTTTGTATTCAATTTTTTATTACATCACGCAATGGCACGGTTATAAAATAATTTTGCATAAATAAATCCAATTTTTATTTTATTACGCAATAGTATGATTATCGATTCACAGCCGATGTTATTAACATCGGGCCCATATACTAGTATAAAATAAATCTAAATAATTGAATAAAAAATACAACAATAATCCAAAAATCGACCATATTGAAAATCTTGCTTTCCCACAAAAAATACACGCATCAAATTAACCACCTCAACGCCTATCTCCCATCAAGAAAAGTACAGCTTCAAGCTTTACCGACCACGCTCAAAAGACCATTATACACGCGTAAAAAAAAATCAATCGATTAACCGTTTAACCGAATAATCCGATATCGAACACACGAGCGAACATCCGCCAGCCACGCATCGCAGTTTCCCGCCCAATTCCAAAAACGAACCGCGCTTTTCCCCTCCCCTCTCCCTCGCCATTAACACGATCGAAAAGCATAGTCTTCGAAGAGCGCGCGGTTTTTTCAATTGCAATTGGTTTGCAATTTTGGCGAAAGCCTCTCGTTATTGTCGTCTCAAGGTTGGCCACTTTAATGCCGCTGAACCGGCGGACGAAAAGTTCCGCGGAAATGCGACATCGTGCGCGGGAAACGAGGCGGGTAAGCGGCGGGAAAATTCGGGGAAAATCGCGGGAAATTGGATTGTTCCGTGCTTTTTTTAGAGTCGTGATATTTTTTTTTTGTATCGGTGCGGGTCGAGGAGTGGTTGTTTTCGAATGAATGTAAATATCGGAAATGAATTAACGGTGAGAATTATTTCGATGTTTGTTGTGAGAAAATGTATGAATGAGTAGAAATTTCATTATTTTATATAAATTTTTGGCTTGGAACATTATAAAAAGAAAAATTTTGAGTTTCTCAATTTTATCAATATTGAACCACATAAAATGAGTTAAGGATGAGTTGATGAACCTTTTACGATCAATTATAGTGAAACCTTGTATAAAACCCCCCCCTGTATCGTTCAAATGCATTCAAATTCAATTTTTTTCAAATAAATTTGAAACAAGCATGTAACATGTAAAAATGTCAAAAAAAAAATTAAAATTGAAAAACCTGTTTTAATTTAAACCCCATATAATTTGGAATCTATCATGATGTTATAGGGAGGGGAGATTTACTGTACACGAGTTAAGTGACAATTGATGTGGTAAATATTAAGGGTACCAAAATTTAATGTCACATTTACAATACACGATTTCAAAAGTTTCATTATAAAATGCGACATTTAATCTGGGTACCCCTAATATACGGACATAATCGACACAATTTGACAAAAAACGATTTTTAATTTTCGAAAATTTTTATACTTATTTTTCCATATCAATATCTAATGAGTACAAATAACCAAAAAAATCTTGTATTTTCAATATAAAAAAAAGTTTGTTTTCAATTTGCATTATACATTCCGCATTAAGACATAAACGAAAACGAAATCGGAAAATTTTGGATAGACTTTAAAAGTATAAATAATTCATATTAATTTGTATCCGAATAATTATTTAAAAAATGAAAGATACACAATATAATAAGATGTAATATTCGTAACCATAAAACAATAAAATTTCATTACTTTCACACATGTTATGTTTCATAAAAATTCTAAAGCAACAAAAGGAAAAATACTACTCAAATATTTTTTTCACCATTCAAAACTTACATATTAAAAACAATATATTACATAATATTATCCATATCGATTCAAAGAGTATGAGTTCCGCAACTTATTCGCAGCACCGTATACATAACGTATTATTAGTTCTTCGACGTGGCCATTCGCTTCGAATACAAATTAGATCGCATAATTTTTGCGAAATCGAATATTACATTGCGGGGAAATCCTTTGAACATAACGTACGATACGAGCGTTCAGATGAGTTTCATGAAGCGGTTCCGTTTTTCAGCGTTTGCCAAAAATTTCAGATTGACGCCTCGCGTGATCCGCCACAATCATGGCTCGTGTACATACAGTTGTTATCGTGTAGTTCTGTGCAAATGTTAACCGTCACGATTTGCTGAAACATTTAATTTTTCGTTTCTAAATCTGTATGATGAGGTTGTTTAAGGATAATTTGGGTTTGTGTCCAAAAAAAGATTGATAAATTGTATGTAGAATCGTACAAATCGGTCGACGGAAATGTTGTTTATTTTTATATGACAGCTTTGCGCATTATATGAATAGTATTCGTGGAATTATTTAGAAAAAAAAACAGCCATTAAAGAATCTCTTATTGTATATAATTTATTTTCGTTAAAATGCGAAATGAAATTGAAAAAAACGAATGGTGGTTGAATCTTTGTTTTCAGTATTTTTTTCTATTGAAAAATTTGATTAGAACTTTATAAACATTATACGAAAATTGTATTTGTAAACGGATTTCGATCCAATATGTTCGATTTTATATACGCGTAGAATATTCAGGTTTATGGAAATATTAAATATCCGGGCTATGGCCGTCGAACGTGCTCATTTTCGATCAACTTCCTATTTGCATGTTTGGACGGTGATCGTTTGTGTGATTGCTTGTTGATGACATGTACATTTTCGAACCATCAATCTACAGAAATCGCCGAATTAGATAATATCGCAACTCCACATTTTTATTTTTTTTCAGTAATAAAAAGTTTTACGTTACGTTTTTGTAATCTCTTCGTATATGAACGTAGCAAAGATTTTTGCTTTTCCTATGAAATTTAACAATATCGTTGATTTATATGCACCATTTAGTGTAGACGCATTATTTAACATCTTCAGTCAAATATGAAAGTTAAAGGGCTTTACAACAGTTGTGTTGAATCTTTTTTCTTTTACGTGTAAAAAATTAAAAATATTTTTTTTTACTATCAGATATGCCAAGGATATTTCAAAGCCTTCCATAAGTATTATATAATATGTCGTAAGATACGACAAATGTCATACATGACAGGAGACATTAAGGCCAGGCGCCCACTGGCGATTCAGTCGCGTGTGATCTAAAATGGAAGACATTGCTTTGGGTTGAAATGCGCGAGTTACGATCTGTCATCAATGAGATCGTTACGTGTACATCAACACATCAAAAACATTAAATAATTAAAAATTAATTAGTTATTTGATACTCCTGTTAAATTAATTAATATAAGTTATTGATGCACCTCTTAGTTGCAAAAAAAAAAATATAATATTGCATCATGTTAATTAAGTTGCATGTCCGGTGCAGGTGTCCTGCATTGAGAACATCCCATTATTTTGTAAATAAATGACGTAATACATAATCACGCCATTTCCCCTTCCTTTTATAATTACTGTCTATGAAAACTGGACGCATCTATGTAGCGTAAGCAGTATGGAACAGTATTTCATAATAAAATCAAAGCAGTATGAATATTATTTCATAATAAAATCACAGCAGTAACAATTGTATTTCACCAGCAGTGTTTATAATAAATCGACTTAATCACTTGTATAAGAGAAGTCTAAATAAATATTATATATAATACATATTGTATGTTTTACTAGTAAATAGGCTTGATGTTAATAACATCGGCTGTGGATTTTTTAAGAAACGGAAAACGGTAAAATGCAAAAACCCGATTGTCTGAACCCAAAATGTGTACCTGATTTGAATATTTAATATTTAATTAATAAAATTAAAATATTTCATTTGTTATTTGTTTGTGACATATAGGCAAAGCCAGAGGCATTACGTAATAAGCATCATATTAAAGACGTTAACTGTATACGCATATAAAGATCATATTCGCGAAAAAGTCGCGAGCGTCATCGAACAGACACACAGAAAAACGAACGAACCCACAGAAATCCGCTATTATATATAGGGGGGTTCCATCACCGGTCCACAACAATCTACAAGGTGTATACATACACCACTTATTTCGCGCATATGACATATGCACGCATTTAAACCCAAAACCATGTGTTCCATTTTCGATCGCGCGCGACTGAATCGCCAGTAGGCGCTCGGCCTAAATGGTACACGTACACCACCAGATATAAAATTTTATAATAAAACAACATTATTCGTTTCTCTCACGAACAAACCGATCACAAAAAACTAGCGCAACAAAAATACAAAAAAAAATCAAATATTTCGTACAAACAAAACAAACACATGTACATGGTCGTATTCGATCGCGTCACGACGCCTGAATGGAGCGAAACGTCAAACGCGACGCGCGTGAGGGTTGCGGGGTGACACCCCCCTGCGCTGCGGGGGCGCGGGGGCGCCGGTCACTGTGGCTGTAGGCCAGTGTGGCGCGTATCGAACAGCTGCAGGGGGCTGCGCCCCTTGCCGACGCGCCCCCTCGGACTCCGCCCCGGCCGGGACGCGGCGGGTTCGCGCGGCGGCCGCTGGGGGCGCGCGGTTCGCGACGGCTCGGATGCTGTCGGCGGTCGGATGCATAAGTTTCGATGCGTTTTGTGTTTGTTTATTTTTTTGTATTGTATGCAGATTATTTTTTGGGATAATATCGAAAATTTATGTGGATCAAATGCGTTGAAGAGTTACTGGAAAGATGTAAATACAAGTATTTGAAATCGAGTGGTTAATATTGGTATTGGAATAGAAGGTAGATAAGATCGAACGAGCGAGATTATAAATGTAAAAAATACGCATATAAAATTAGTTTTGATTGAGTTGTGATAGGATTTGAAAGATTTTCAATTTGCATTTAATGGGAAATTATCACAACAAACGATCAAAGAATATTTTTTTCTTATGTTAAAATTTTTCAGATATCATATGAGGAGGTCGGCGGTAAATAGTGCTAAGCACCAAAATTACAAATTCTTAAGAGTTTCTTTCTTTAAATACAAAAATTAGTACTTTTACTACAAAAATTAATAAACAATTCCACATTTTCTCAAAAGATAACGATACTATGTATGGGTAACTCCTAGTTTTATTTACGTCTAAATGCACGTAAACTGTTTTTCTTTATATCTCCAAAAGTGATAAATGTCGCTTAGCACTATTTACTGCCGAGCCCCTCATATGTTTATATTATAATAAAGAGAACTAAAATCACACTAGGTATATTCTAAAGGCTCTTTTTAGACGTCAATTATAATACATTACATTTAAGCATAGACAAAAATTTTGATGTGTAATAATCGAATTTTTTTTATTCATTTCAAAAATAATCAATATTTTCATAACTTACTATTTCTGAAACATTTAAAAAAACATATCCCGTTTTCGTACAATTAAAAATTATTAAAGAAATTTTTCACATTTCCCAACGGCAATCATAAAAAATTAGATATTTACTATTGAATCGCGCACAAAAATTCAAATTAAACAAACAAAAATGAAATGCTCGAAACATATACACCCCAATTTCGATCGCATCCGAATTCTGCATACAAAATTTCTTCCAGTGCATTAGCACAATTCGTTCGCAACAAGCGGGCAAAACTTATAAATGCAAATGCCTACATGATCTACGGGGGTGGGAGAGGGGCAGCAGGTGGGAGGAGAGCGGTGTTCTTGTTGTGTGCCACGCCCTGCTCTGCCAAATGTCAGACGCTCGTTGACCGCCTCAGAGACGGTCGGGAAATTCGCTGATTTGGGGTATTTTTAATGCGTTTGGGGCGCTGCTTTATATGGAAAGTAGTTTGTGAATGTATGGTTGTTGTGTTACGTGAGAGAAATCTTGGGAAATTCCTTTTATTTATCGGGAAAACGGATGGGAAAGTTTATGTTTGGAATTTTTTTTTCGATTGTTCAATTTTCGTTTATGAATTTTATAAAAATATTATTTATTGTTGATGATGAGACGTGGTGGATGCGGTCAATAAAATGTACGTGGAATTTCAATGGATTTATTTGATAAAAAATAACAAGAAAACACCACTGTCACAGAACTGAACCAGTTCACTTGAGGTAGATGGCGCGACTAACTATTATAATTCACATTATGGTCATATTTGGTACTATTACGAAAATGATTGAGAGTTCAGTATTCACTGTCCTGAATATACTCCTTCTTCAAAATATAAAGATTAATCAATTTTAAACAACAACAAAAAATTGTCCTTAACGTTAGAAACAAATAATTGAGTCTAGTCCAATTACAAATTATAACGACATACTAATTGTAAGACATATCGAGATACATTAAACATATGTATGATATTTGGTATCACCATCTCTTGTACGTGACATATTTTTATTATGTCGACTGCAAAAGAACTCTTATGCCTTCTTCATCTAGATATTATATTTATAATGTCCTCTTGAAGGGGAAGTCCGACTGATAATTCATCATTCAAAGATTTTACATTTCCTTCTTTATTTGATGCGTCAAATACTACTCTAATTTTGGTCGTTTTTTATCCTTACGGGTTACTGCATAACGAGAAAGAAACGTTGATTCTTCTACGTTTTTACTTCAGCTCTATTCCCGTGATGTTCACGGGTGCCTGCACTGAGCCCCTCTCTTGGCTTTTCCAAAAGCCGTTGTAGCCATGCTCGAAGGGTCAATTTCAATGACGAGACGTTCAATAAAATTTTTGTTGAGTTTTAATCCATTTATTTGCTAAAAATACAACAGGAAAACATCACTGTCCCGGAACCGAACCAGTTTACTCAGGGTAGATGGCGGGACTAACTATTAAATTCAAATTACAGCCATATTTGGTCCTACTTTAAAAATAATTGAAAATTAGTATTCATTATCGTAAAAATATATTATATTTTTAATTTAAGATAAATTAATATATTTTTTGTAAAATTAAATAAAAATATTAATTTATCGAAAAAAACTTACACAGTTTGAAATTTTTTCATTTCATATACTAATGAAAAATTTAAAAATCAATCTAAATTGAATAAAATAATAATACTCAAAATATGAGAGTTTCTATTATTATAAAAAAGCTTACACATTACACAGATAATAGCTCATTAAGCGACATTAGAAACCTGAAAATTTCACTTAAAACCGATGTACTTTTCAACCGAAATTAAAAAACCCCCACACTTCCAAACGAGGTTGCATTAAGGGGGTGCGGGCGGCGGTAAGAAACGTTAATTATAGGGCACCGGGTATTAAGGGCTAACCGCCCCCGACGGGTTAATGTGACAAGCTTCCGATGTCTGTATACTGTAATATAATACGACATATATATATTTTATATTAGGTGTATAATACGTGACAGGGGTTAGAGGGAAACTCGGCTAATTATTTCCGCGTCACATTAGCCCCGGTTAACCCACTTAACGCCGTAAAAAAACATGTAAATAAAACCACGAAAGTGCCATCTATATTTTGATGAATAAACAATGTTTTAGTATGAAAATTCAATGATAGATGTCTCTATTTTTTTTTAAATAAATAAAATTTCATTTATTTCATATGAAATAAATAAATAATAAAATATTTTATTAAAAACAATATAAGTATATAATTTTTTTTTTAAATTAAATTTTTATTTCATAGATAGGTGGTTTTTAGTTAGGATCGTGTGGGTGTACTGAAAGGGGAGTGTACGTACGTAAAACCCCATACCCTCCCATTTTCCACCCCCGCTTTCCTAGAAGTCCCCCCGCCGCACGCCTCGCCCCTCTCCTGGGGGATGCTGCGCAGTAACCGCTTTACCGAGAACTGACAGGTGGCCGACGAAAGTCCGATAAGGTTCTGCAACGGACCTTTTCATACATTATCGCGTATTTATTTTCGCATCGTTGTGCATTTTCGAATGTTCGTTTGGTTTGTGCGCGACCGCGGTTTCGGAGGCTGCGCCCGCTCGCGCTCGAACGCTTCTATTTGCGATATTTCCAATGCACCGTCCGTAATACACACAAAAAAAAATCGATCATTCTCAAATAACATAGAATCGGTGCATTATTTCATTACGATTTTTTCAATACAACAAAATCATATACCAGCGATGCGAATCTATATAAAAAACCGTGACAAAAAGGAGTGAACATCCCGAAAATTAATATTTAACGCGAACGCGATACCTTACCGCCGGGTGGGAGTAGCGATCGCAGATTCCGACACGCTGGACCAAAATCGAAACCGCCGGCGCGCGCATGCGCAAAAGTCACCGCGCACGTTCTGCGTAAAAACACGCGCCTAACCCGAATTAACGTATCGCGTTTAGACCCGTTCGAAAGCCGAGGACATTGGGAGCAATTTCGCGAAAGGAACCTTCGCGATCGGATTTCGTTTCGTTGAGATATACGCGTTCGAAGTTGGGCTTTCGCACGTCAGGCTCCGCGCCGCCATGTTGGATTGTAGCCGGTTTCCGCCGCGCGGCGCCACCGCAGTTGTGTAGATTTTCGCCCGCGGACAGGTCCGCTCGACTCCGGTTCGCGAACCGCGGTTTTTATCCGCTCCGGATGCCACTCCGGCCCGGATAATCGATCGGTTCGACGGCGGAGTGTTGTCGCTTGGCCCGTGTCAACAATCGGCGCGAATTGATCGGTTGATGTTCGGTGTTTTCCGACTGTACAGGGTGCGCTGAAATTGTAAGGGTGTCGGACGCGGTAGTTTACACGCCCCCACACACATGCGCGCATCCTTTGCGAATTTTCCGATGTATTTTTCCGTATTTAAATAGGCTTTGATGTGTTTAGAATAATCGGATTAACGAATCGTATAGGGAAACCTGAGAAGATACGCATTTAATACACATACACGCTCGGGTTTTGTACATACACACATATACACAGTGGTTTTGGTATTGTTTTTTTTTTTGTAAAAGTATTAACTAGATTTGATCGATCCATAGCGTTGTGAAGTAAATAAATTTAATAAAGGATAAGTATATAAGTAAGAAATAAAAAAAAAAATCGCGATGGGAGCAAAGGGGAGCGTAGAAGCTGCGAAAATATCCGCCCAAAATTGGAATAATATGGAGGTTCGTATGATATGTAAAATAATATTATTTATATAACACTATATATCCTCCACTTGTACGTTTTATATTTATTATTATCGTATTGTGTGCATTAAATTATTTAATGTTTTATTTACACATATTATATCCCCTGTCTGAACACTGCCCCATATTTATTGATTAGTGACGTGATAAGTCTTTCAAACACCTGGAATGCCTTGATTTTTCATGCACTCCCCCCTGTCTACACGTCCTTTAAACATTTATTTATTAAAATATTAAAAAAAAAACACAATTCTTTGTGCCCTATTAATGCGAAAAGGGAAACGTTGCGCGTGTGCGTATACGTCCATATAATAAAATAATATTACGATCGTCGTAAAAGCGTACTGTATATAAAATATATGTAGAAATATGCAGTCTTACGGAAGCAAATAATCTTCTAATATCGAGTTTCGGTTGAATTTTCCAAAAAATCACCCTGGAAAATGGGAAATTCGATCATTTTTCCGCGTTGGTCGCGCTCGATGTTACACCACCACGTGGGGTGGGTGTGGTCGTCACCTTTGACACATTCGTGCGATCTCCGAAAGAAAAATTCGACACGATCCGATGGAAATCAATGGAAATGTCGGAAAATTGTTGCAAAAAAGTGATCCGAGTGGAAAAACGGTCTCGCGCATGCTCGCAGTGTTTTCGTACGCAATCGAATTATTAATTAATGCGAATCGAAATTAAAACATCACTCATGTATCATTTTTCGCATTTATCATCCACGGCTTTGCATGGTTTATTTTTTGTCATTGTTGTAGATTGTTTGTTTATTTTTTTAGTGAAATTTGCCCATTTCATCTGTAGCGAATATTATTTTAACATTTTGTATTGATTATTATGTGCAGAGGTGAGTAGAAAAACTGTTTTTTTTTTCAAAAACATGTGCATGACGCCGAAAATGTTTTCGAATATTTTTTGTAATATAAATTTATTGGGAATGAACGTGTATGTATAATATTAACAAATGTATATTTAACATTATACGTTTCTAAAGGATGAAATTTCATTGACGTCACAAGTATATGACGTACGTTTGAATAAAACATTTCAGTTTACACAGGTAAAATTTCAATACGTTCATTAAATTATCAAGAAGATCAAATATTAATTAAACGACCATGTTTTAAATCGTAAAACGACAACGCATGCAGAAGACATTCAATTTTTTTTTAAATTTAAGTATTTAAAAACCACGATTTTTCGATCAATTCTTAACAATTGAACCTCAAAGAATCAGCTGATGGTCTGACACACTTTAGGTGGACCGATCAAGACACTAAATCGGTGTTTCTCAAAAGTCGCACGAAGCCGTCAAAATAAGCGGGTCGATGTCGTCATAATTTGAATTTCAATGGGGAAAACTTTGCCAGAGCCGACCCAGACCGGGCCGCCGGAATTTATTCGATATTAATAATTTTTCCGTCGTCGAAAAATAAGGAAAATTAATTGAAGTAGTCAAACGACGGATTAACTCTGGATTTGGCGTCCGTCCGCGATGCTAATTTGATCGGATTTCGCAAATATCGAAACTTCCCTATCTGTTGTATGAGGATGTTCGAATTTTGAATTCAAGCGGTTTATTATTCGAAAAAAAAAAAATACTTTAGATCAATAAGAAGTATATATTTTCTTAAATTAGTACAATTTCAAAAGAAATTTAAGACATTTGATGCATTAAGTATATGTTTTTCTTATAATTCTTATATATGTTTTATTCAATTAAAAAATAAATAGAAGGTTTTATGAAAATCCGCATCCAATTTAATACAGAGATAGGAAGCTACGTAGCACGTAGGTTTGTCTATCGACGGAAAATTAGCAAATGGGGATTTGCGAAGATTAAAATCATGATTCGGCATCGAAACCCTCTTTAAGTGTATTTTGACAGTTTGCTTTCGCTCATATTCGAATTTGCATATTCGAAATTCCGTTGCTCTCGAATATGAGAGGCTGCGCATTACCAGTATAACGAAGGGATTTGTCAGTTAATTTGTTACGTTCAGTTTGCACAATTAAATTTTTAGGTTAATTATAACTCGAACGAGTTTCTGAGGGTCTACTATGTAATTTTGCCAAGCTCGTTCTGTTTAGGTGCATATATAAATTTTCGAATTAATATACACTACATAAAAAGCAAATGTTATAAAAATAATGAAAGCATTGTTTTTTGTTGTTTGTGTATTAAAATTGTTCGGTTTTTCAGATTTTGTCGAAACTAAACTAAATTATATTGGATTTGGATTATTTAATGAATGTTTGTATAAAAATTAAAATCTATTTGGCAAATTTATAATTCAATCATTGAAATTTATTTTTAGGAGTTTCACATTAAATTTTTTTTCAGTCAAAATTAAAAAATGTCATCAATGCGCCTCATTATCACACTATAGCATCTGATACGAACTTGCGGATCACCCTGTGTTTTACCGAGGCAATTAAGTTGCATATTAAAACGCCATTCGGGCACAAAGTTATAACGATTCGTCGGGTGCGTTTCGGTCGACTGCATCGACCCCGTTCAACATTAAACATTCAGGCCTCGAAGCCTTCGTGGACCAACTTCAGTTCAAGATCTCGAATGAAAAGAATATTCGAGGAATTTGAGGCCTGTGGGACCCCTGTTGGGGCAGGTATTTGGAATTTTGCGCCAGTTGGTCCCGGATGAAAAATGAATATATTTTTACATAAGTATATGGTTTGTTAAATAGATTAGTTTTTATAAAGTCAAGCGATGATTAAGGTTGTCAGTAGTTGCATGTGAGTATGTTATATTGATTTAAGATCATTTGAAATAAATTTTCATAGTATTCAAATTGTTAGAGAGTCATTGTCGTATCATTACTACGGAATAGTTTTATCTTATAATATTCACAATGACTAAAATAAATTCGTATGTGATTTAGACCAAGAATCATTTTGAAAAGACGTATGTTGGTATTGAAATTCTTTGAGGGTTTTAATATATATAGAAAGATTTTTTCGCGGTTAATATATAATAATATTATCAAACCATATATTATATTGAAAATAAAAAAGTTTCAAAATATTTTCATACAATTTTATTAATAAACATGCGAAAAAAGTTTGATATCACACTCTGAAAACATTCAAACGTTATCGAAAAAGACGTGTCCTCATCAAAGGCCAAAAAACCCGACACACTTAATATAAATGAAAGGCGACCAAACGTCAAAGTTTCCTCGTGTCACAACACCCTTTGAGATTATTTCTGAAGGGTTTTCGTTTTTTGACGAAGGCCCTTCGACGGGTTACCTATCGCTGGCCATAGAGCCTTCGCTAATTCGTGGACGGTTCATTGATTTCGTCAGTTCGCATGCGGCTGTATATTTTATTAAAACGGTCCCATTTTAAAAATGGTATAATATTTATCTCGATGGGTGGAAAACGATTGTGAATGTTTTATATTTATCCACGGGAGGTATTCGAAATGCTGTTTGTTCGTTTCGAGTGGCCGTCTGTTTGTATAGACGCCTACGTGTACGGATACAATTATGAATATTTAAACATAATAAACATTATTAATATCATTTTCAGTATCAAATGGGAGAAACGTGTATGCGTTTTTATATTGCGTATATATATTTTTTTATTGAAGTGATGATTGTTTGAATTATCAGTTTCGATTATTATAGTAACGAATATTTTTTGTCAGTTTAATTTTAAAATTTGTTAAAATATTATTAAAATTAAATACGAATTAGGATTATAGAATAATTTCTATCAAATTGCAAATATAAATCAATTTGAATTAGCGAATTTTCAATTTCAATTTCATTAATTCCTTTCTAGTATATATGCAATGGTGAAGGCGAAGCTTGCAATTTTTTTCTAAAAATATCATTGCTTTAAGCTAATATTATATCTAGCGAGTGTTTTGCTTTATTGTCATCTATGCTTTTCATATTGAGTTATTGCATTATTTTCACATAAACAAAATATTTAACACACCTTGAAAGATTTTAAAAAGTTAGTATGTTTTTCGACTAACCTACAAAAAAATTTAAATTGTTTTTTTTTTTTAAATAATCTATAAAGTTACGGTTAATTCTCATATACATTTTTTTAATAGGATATTACAAATTATAAAATATGGTTTGTGAAAAAATGATTGTAATTTGAAGTTATTCCAGATTTATTGTTAGATTGATTTAAAAAAAATTTCAAACCATTAATTTCTATGCAAAATCTTTTTTGAATGCTCGAAAACAATAAATATTAATATTTTTTAGTCAATCAAAATGAAATCTTTTGTAATATTATATTATAGTACGGTTTTTAATTTAAATTTTGTTTTAATTCCAATTTTAATAAAGACTACTTGTATTTATTACATTATTAATTATTTAATTAAAAAATCAATAAACACAAAAACGAGCGATTTATAAAAAAACAACTTTCATCGCGATATCGCATCGTCTCGGATTTCAATATGCGAATTTTCGCACAACAACAAACACACGCCGTCTCGAAAACCGTTTCCGCCGACCGCATGAATGAACATTGATGAATGAAATCCGATCCATATTATCATAAAAGAAGGATCCTCGAGGGCCGAAGGACGAGTGTGGGGATCGATCGGGATTAGGGCCTACCCCCCCCTTCACCCCCCGTCTTAATTGGCCGAGAAAATTGATTAATCGCGCGCCGCTGCGAGTGTTTCCCTTCGATGTACCCGAGATAAACCCGCTCCAGATCCTCGCACCATTGCCATACCATGGCCATACTGTGGAAGGGGGGTCCCTTCTTAGGGCCCCATACCACGTTTTGCTAAATCCGGATTAGATCCTGGATTAGATCGGGAGATGGATGCCGGTCCGTCTGCGGGACTCTGTTGTGCGCGCGGACGATTGATATCTCGATTTTTTCACGTTGGGCGATAAATTTGGGTTTTTAATGGATGTGAATTGATTTTGGATTGTGTGGTTTGATTTTTTAATTTTTATACTGTGTTGAATTAGCTTCTAATGGTTTAAAAGGTTTGTACTGCAGCGCAAATTTATATATTATCGTATTATATTTATACACCACGATGATGGTAAATATTTCATTTTTCAAGTTCAAATATAAATTTAAGAAATTGAAAGTAATTTCTTTTATCTTATTTGATTATAATATATACAAAAAAATATGCGCGTGATACTCATCAGTTGGAAGAAAATTTTTATATAATTTATATTTAAATTTTGATTGGTAAACTTTGTTTCATGTCAAGATCGTAATATTTTGAAAAATAAACCGATGATGCTAAGAATAAGGGGTAGTAATAATGTAATTAAATGTTAAATGAAAAGTATTTACATAACATCTATAAGACATAGAAATAATAAAATTATTATAATACAACAATAATTCGTTGTGAAGACAGAATCAGAAGATCTATACGAATATATTTTTTTATCGAACTATTTTAATCAATTTAAATTATTAATAATCAATATAAATAATTATCAAAAACATATGCCAGAAAATTATTTTCATTTATGAATCATTCTTACTTCTATATAAAAGTTTTGCTTCATAAAATTTATTTATAAAAAAAAAACATTTCCTTATTTCTAATGCATCGGAAAACCATTTCTACATATTTTTCCTAATCCAATTAATTATAACGCAAATTGCAAACATCCTAAGCAAACATTTCTACAATCGATATAGATTTCTATATCCATACAATCGCCCGAACAAAAACAACAATACCAGAAAAAAAAGAACAACAATACGCACAAAATCGATAAACTTCTGCGAAACTCGGTCGCGAGATTTGCATTTGTGTATCGCGACCGTGATTGCGGAAACTTCGAAGGGAAGACTCGGGGCAAACATCATCAGACCCGTGTTTACCGAAAATATTGCATAAATCAAAAACTAGAGAAACTGGGTAAACTGGGGACGGGCGCGCGTCAGATACAAAGCGTGAGCAGCCATAGAAGGTTCTTAAGTGGGCCTCGACGTGTTTTAAACACAAAAGATCAAAGTGACGAGAATATGATTATATTGTGAAAAAATGGATCATTTTCAAATTGTATTGATGTGAGATATAAATTCGTATATGAAAAATTTAAATATAATATTTATGTTTGTAGATAGATTCGTATATACTTTGAGTATGATTTAAGTGCAAATAAATTGCATTCTTTGAATTTGAAGTCGGAATTATATTGGATCATTGTACTATGACTCAGAGGTTCTAAATTTTAATGATCACATACTTTTTATACAATCAATTTTCATTGTTGAAAATGAATGAAATATGTGATAGTTATGTTAAAAACGTGTATCATAAAGTTAAAAAAATTACAATTTTCAAAAATATTGAATGGCGCTCTCTGATTCAATAGTAAATAATTTATATAATTTTTAAAATTTTCATCAAATATAATAAAATTTAACTTGTCACATAGGTACTTTAATACGGATTGACATTTACTGGACAGTGAAGATGAACCTCACCCACATTTCGCCTACGCTTAATGCTTGCTCACACAAATATTTCTTGCGATCGTGAATGCACTTTATAACCGAGTGAATGAATAAGGAAATACCAGTTAACTTTTATCTCGGAATATAATGGACGAGATGTATACACTTTCGAAAAAAATAAACTTCTACGAACGTGCGTAGTATGATTTCCATTTTTATTCGCGCCGTATAAATTTAGTGTACGTATTCTACGTACAAGAGATTCGATTCGATAACAAATTATTTCGATCGTAAACCAGAGACTGGTTCATTGTTTATTTATTGCAGATCGAATTTAAATGGAGTCGGTCGTAGGATATAACGAAGTCGTTAATTTTTTCCCATTGAACTTGTATGTTATCTAGTTTATGTCTCGACGGATTAACGCGTGATTGATATATATTCTCTAAAAAAATATTTTATTTTTGTAATTATAGAATTTTTATAGTATTATTATTTTTAGAATTCAATTTAATTATTTAGGAGGAAAATCTAAATCATTATAAAATTTTTTATTTTTAACAGTTTCAAAGGTAAATAAAAAAAAAATTGACTTTGAAATAATACGATATTTAAAGTAATTCACGATATCTAATTCTATCAATAAATTTATAAAATTGTGGTTTTGAGTAAATCCACTGTTAAGAGTTCACATAAATTTTAGCTTTTTTAAGTTTTATTATTCACATACGTTTATCTATTGTTATAAATATTGAAATTCAATCGCAGAAATATTGTGTAAAAAAGTAATTCTCAACTAAAATCATATTTAATCAAAGATCATTCAAATAATATCAAAACGAAAAACTCATGTTTCACCGCGCTTAATCACATTAATGTATCGTCGTTTATATACAGAAAAAAATGTAAAGAAAGGAAGCCCGAATCGGAAATCACCGTCGTCAAACCTTTAATTTATATATCCAATCTTAATACTGCATAATACATTTTATGGTTAGTTCATGGAGTTCGGCTGAACAATGGTCGACTCGTAAACGACGACAAAAAATCCGTTCGCGCCCAGGTTTCGAAATTAGTTCCGGCCGGGTTTCAACCCCTTCGCCACCCAACGCCCACCCTTTAAATAATATATATGTATTTCGGTGTGTTTGTGCGTTTGTATGTGGCTTGGCGACGATACCCTTTAATTCCGTTTCGACATTTGCAAGTCATATTGGAAGCGGATTCAGGCGCGTTCGTCCTGTAAGAAAATCAATTTGAGCCAGTTTGGTTTCGATTTTTTGTGTTTTGTTTTATTCCGTTTCAAGATTAAGGAGACTTTTTCGTTGTTATTAAGTGGAAATCGTGAAAAAATGGTTTATATTGATTTATTATAGAAGAAGAAAATTTGAGTTCAATAAATTTTTCGATTAAATATTGTATATGTTACAGTCAAAGTATACTTCTCAGTTAAAATATAGTTTGACTAGTTAAATATATTTTGTCTAATCCATGTAGTTATTTCATATGACACAATGGAAATATGATTTAACTGGTCAGAGTCAGACAATGTGTATATTAACGTCAACTAACAAGCCAGTGTTGCCAATGACCGTATTTATTGGTCGAAACATTGAAACGAATGATTATAGTTAATAGTTAAATGTAATATAAAGAAACGATATATTATTGAGTCAAGTTAGTTACAAGTAATTAAGTATAATTTCAGTAATTTTCTAAAGGTTTTTGAATTTTGAACTGTTTTTCGATAAAGTAACATTATTAACATTGTAATAAAACAGCAATATGATTATAATGGTACAAAAATTTCACTTGTCCACTAATATGGGCTATCGAACGTCACTTGCCCATTAATATGGACTCAAAACTAAAGTTTTTGTGATGAATATATTGTTGAGATTATTCTATTATTCAAATAATTTCAATAATCAGATATAGAAGTAAAATACACATATGGTTTAGAACAAATATTCTTTTCAAATATCTGAACTTTCAAAACTCATCTGTCAAGTTGAAAATACACTTCAACTAGTGAACACCAGTCAAACTGTATTTTCGCCTGTTGAAATATACCTTAACTAGATAATTTGTATTCAAATACACTTTATCTAAAACATATAACAAAATTTGCATAGTTTTATTTTAGTACAATTTATAATTGACGATTATTCTGATTAAAGATTTATCTACATACCAATCAAGCGTAACCTAACTTAACATGACCCAATTTCGACCCGAATCACAAACGACACGAAGAATCTGTTAGAACCATCAATAAACAAAACGAGCATTTTCCACATATTAAAACCTAGTTTATTTCACACAATATCAATACACAAAAACCATAAATTAAAACCATGCAATTAACCATTCGGCGTTATCGCGAACCGGCGGGATTTTGAAAACTCGCGCGCCTTATCAATCCCCTTTTCCGGGGAATCCCCGTATTTATCTCTCGGGCATAACTCGAAATAAAGTGGGTCTCCGTAAAGAAAAACGTCCCGTGGGATTTGAACGTTTCGTCTTTCGCTTAAATAGGGTCGAAAACTCGGGTGATAAATTGGCCCGAACGAAGCGGCGAGAGATAAACGGAAAGATCTATGGCTCCAGATTATGGCGATGATCCACGTTTGGATCGAAGATGTATCGGCGCTTTTGGTTGCATCATGTTGCATTTATTATGTGGGGATCGGGTCGGTGTTGTGTCTTAGAAATGTCGAAGAATTATTTAGATGGGGATTCAATTGATGTTCAGTAGGAACTAGATTAGAAATGGAGCCGTTCGATGAAGTCAAAGAAAATAGTACCTGAAGTGAAATCTAATCAGTGATGTGATTTTTCGATATAATAGTATACATGTGGCTTATTAAAGGAAAAAAATCTTAAGATTTGTGATATTTTAAATATTTAAATTGATTGAAATTAAGTTATCATAAAAATTTGATTAAAATATGAAAGTGAACATTGAGATTTTAATAGTGATTTACTATTAGATTATCAAAATTAAAATGGGTGTTGTATTTCTATATATTTTTAAATTTCATTGAAATTTGATATGTGAATAATATTACAGAATAATATTTATTACATATCGAAGTGTAAATAATTGATATGTATTCATTAATATTATAATACAAGCGCAGTAAATTACATAACTTGTAAAAAGTGATTTTTCCTCAATTCCCTCGTCAGTTTATAAACAATTTAATTTTTAATAAATAAATGAAAAACTAAAAACAAACCACTTTCATAATGACTGCAACAAACGTGACTTCATTTTATATCCAAACCTATACGATCTAATTAGACGTCGGTACATTTAAAACATTTCCAATCACGAACCCAACAAAACCGACAATCAAACTTTCAAAAGTGCATAAAAAATTTTTAGACAAGCAACAATAAAAAAACCGCCTATCGACAACATAATAGTAGAAACGTTTGGTCCTTATATGGAAGCGTCCGTTACGTATGGTGCAATTTCTCGACCGGTTCCAGTCTCGATTTGGAGACGTCACATTATTATTTCAATGGCTCTTACCGGCTTGCAGTTCTGCTGGCGATATTCTGCAACTGTGTGCATTCGATCTGTAACATAAAACGACACTAGGTTGTAAGAAACAAAGTGCACCCGAATGGGAAAAAAGTGCACTCGATGCGCGAAAAACTCGGAATATCGGTGGGTAGACTGCGCGTCGTCTCGTTAATAAGTCGTTATGAAATTGTCAGGTGTTGTCAATTTTGTTTGTTAGCGTTTTATGAAATAATGACAATGTTTTGTTGATGTAATCGTGAGAAAATTTTTAAGATAACTTGTTATTATTAAATATATTAATGAAAATATGGGAATTAATCTCTTATCAATTATTTCATATAAGTTTAATAGTTCAAATTTATTTAAAATTATTTTTGGTTTGTGAATGGTATAAACAAATATTATGATATAAAAGTATTAAAATTTAATTTCATATTTTTTTTACGCATTTTAAATTTTGTTGAAAATTTTAGAGTATGCAATATTTTTAAAGACATATTCTTTTCTTTTCTATCAACGTGGATATGAAAAAACCATAGATTTTGATAAATATTTTATAGAAATTTAATTTCAATTTATATAAAACAAATCGATGTTTATTTTTCAAATAAAACCATGATAATTTTTATAAAAAAAATTAATTACATATTTAAATTTAAAAAATGCGATATTATTAAAAATTTTATTGTAATTTCAACATTGCTGTCATTTTTAATATTTCATCAAATATAAAAAATATATGATTGTTAACAATATTGACTAAATTCTTTCAATAAAAAAAAAAAAAATAGCGAAATTTCCTATCATAAAAAATTGAAAACAACAGCACGCCGCCGTCCATTCGCAAACATCAGTACCGTTCATCTCGTCCGCACGTCCAGACGTACGCACGCGCGAACAACGCCGACTCCGAACCGAATTTCCACCGAACCGAAAACGACCGGTTCGCCGAAACCGAGCCGAATCAAAAACCGAAACCCTCGCCAACCCCCCAGACATGAAAACGGCGAAAAAATCGACTCGCACACCGTCCGAATCGGCCGTTTTCCGCGCGCGCTCGAAAATTTCGCACACGTGACGCCCCCTTCCCGGTTTTCCTCGGGAAAATCGCGAAAGAGGACCGATCGGGAGAAAAGCTTCATTGCAGTGCTTCCTGGGGACCGAACCGTGGTCAATCCGGAGTGTGTGTGTGTTTATTTCTGTGTCGTTTTATCTGGTCGCACGCGCGTCTAATATTAGACATGTGACAGTTGGTGAAAAGTCTACCCACGCATGCGGCGTCTAGACTGATAGCGTTTCCGCGTCTGTTTACATTCAGGTAATCGTTTCGAAATCTTTTTCGTCTTCGGAAAATTATTGTTGTATTTTATAGTGGTACAGATAATGTGTCAGTGTGGTGTTTCGTGTTTTTTCAATACGTTTCGAGTGAAGGGAAATGAGAGAAAGTTATGTGCCGTTGGTTTTTTCGTTATAATAGTTTTTTTGAAATATTTTTGTTTATTTTGTTCAACTTTTGAATAATATGATTTGTTTTAAAATATGAATAATACTATTAATAATCAAATGGAACCAATTAAAATCGCCAGCAATAAATTCAAAACATAACGACTTTTCAAATTTGAAACTTTTTAACGATCTCGAACTAAAAATTCACCGGTGACCACGTCCAAAAGATAAATCTATCCAAATTTTCAAAATTTGTTTCCGCACAGAAGTTAAACGGTAGTTCGCGGCAAATCGAAAAAGTTTAACATCAATTTTCAAACTGGACCAGCACACCGATAATGACTTCGGATTCGGACGATTTTTCGAAAATTCGACAAAGGCACCATTTCGAAAATGACCAACAATCGAATTATCCACGTCAATTAGCGAACATTGAACTATTCAAACGTTGCATATCAATCCGACACACTTCGTCGAACAATCAAGGCGACACTATTTGTCGGTTTCGCATTTCAGCTTCGCATTCGAGTTCATTTTTTTCATTTGATTCTGCCTTATTGTGAACGAGTATCGAATTTCGATATTTTCGTTTTATATTAGCTAAAAATTGCTAATCGTCGGATCGAGAATCTGGCGCCTTTGAATTTGCAAACACTTGAGTATGTTAGAAATAGTTTTTGCGGATGCGGCTCAATTTAAAATGTATTTTATTTTGAAATATGTTATGGATAAAAAATGATAAGGTAATTTCGGCTTTTAGGATGTTTCAAGTGTTGATATAATGGTTGTACCCAATTGATGAAATCATCTCTTGTTTTGTATTGACCTATGCAAATGTATGATATCAACATTATAGCGTAATCATTGAGCATATTGTATTAATAAAAAAATACATTTGAAATAGATCTGTATATTCATAATTGCTATCACAAATTAGCTAAGACATTCATTCATAAAAATCGAAAGTTATTCGCATTCCAACCTCGTAAATTTCTAACACCGGTTTTAAATTTATTTTGTTTTAAAAATATTCATCCCATATTTCACATCTGAACCTTTCATCGCGTCCATGATTTCAACTCATGTTTATAAATATAGTTTTCGAATCAAAGCGCTCTATGCATCGTTAAAATTCAACCCAGCAAAAGTGCATAAAACTACGTTCGAATCTCAAACATTATGTATGAATACGGAATTCTGTGTAAAAATAGTCCATAGACGCGTGTCAGTCTGTCAGGTCATTGAATTTGGGATTAAATGAATGTTTTTTCGAAAAAATTGTGTCAAGTATGAATGTAAGCATCGTAATTGATTAGCATGCTACGAATGTACGAATCAACATGTTGACCTTTAGTGTTTTAGAATTACTAAGACAGGATGATCATTGCGGATGAGCAATCTTCAAAGAATGACTAATATCGAAAACAGATAAAAATATATTTATATAGCTGTAAAATCATCATTTTAATGGTCTATTTATAAAATAATATTGGTTGGGTTTGCATATAAATCGTTTTTGATTACATCATTACTTCAATTCACACAATTTCTTATTCAATAATGATAATTATCATATCGGGAAAGAAATGGGAAAAGTACTATGTTCTTTCTCTAAGAATATTTTTTTGTACAGTTATGAAATTTTCCCAAGTTTTCAAATACGATTAATTATGTGTATCAACTAGAATTATGTGTATCAACTATCACATAAGACGATTTGTTAAATAATAAACAATTGTGCAATTATCAACATATATTATGACGTTAATTGTAAAACGAAATATTTTTAAAATATTTTTCTTTATCAACTGTACTCACTTTATAGTGATAAGAATATAAATTTTAATGAGCCGCATACTGAAATTATTCAAATTGAAACGAAAAGTATTAGATTTTTTCACATAGTGGAACTTTGTGAACAATAGAAATCCATACATTCAACTTAACCAAAGCGACTTAATTAGTAGAAACAAATGAAAAAAAAATTGTTCGTCATAATCATTTTTATATAACTAAAAACATACGTGTCCCGCGAAATGGTAAAATTTAATTCGCCACAATGCGACGGATCCGCGCAAACTGTCGACTTCGTTAAAATAAACCTTTTGTGGAATCCAGTGAAAATTTTATTGGGTCGCGAAAGCATCAAAGTTTGAATCGTTTCCTGTGTGGCTGCCTATATCAATCTATTATGCAAATCTCGTTATATTTCAGACATTTGTATATATCTCGTATATTATGTTACACGCCGAGTCTCTGTAAATCGCATTTATAATTTGTGCGGCGCGTACGCGGTGTGGTATTGCATAATTGTGTTTCGCGTTTGCGATATTGAATTGATTATCGTCATTTTTTGTGTCGATTTTGAAAATGTATCGTTTTTGTTATAATTGAATTGAAATTGAATGTCGTTCTGCATATCGTTGAAAAAGTTTTGGTTTTGTTTCGATGAAAAACGATATTGAATGCTGTAATAGATGTGATTTTTTATCAATAAATACATACAATAATAAATATTATTAATAATAATAATACGCAATTCATAGAATCATATCAAGTTGTTATAAAACAGACTGACAGGATAACGTCTGCCAGGTTCAGCTATATTATGTATTATCTGAAATTTTAATAAAGTTGAAACTATTCAAGCTGAACAATAAATGGAATGATCAGTGGATGATTGTAATTACGTGTCTTTAGTTTGACGCTTTTCAGAAGATGATGGTATTAGTATTATATTTAGTTATTATTTTCATAATATAAATATTCATGTAGTTTAATTTTTTTATTAATTTAATAATCTATAATACTAACCAATAACTTATAATCTACGACCTATGACCTATAATATATAACCTATAACCCATAGCCTATAACTTAACCCAACCAATAGTCCATAAACTATGACCTATAATCTATGCATATGACCTATGACCTTATAACCTAACCCTATAACCTATAACCTAAAATTTCGATAAAAATAATATTAAATGGTCTTTGATTTTAATAATATTTAAAATTCTGTTTGTATTTACTAAAATATATTTGCTGTTTATCACATCGATTTTCAAAAAAATCCCATGAAATAAATTCATAAAGCTCTCACTACTTAAAATTCATTTAGTCAAAAATTATTATGATAATGATAAAAAAATAGTATTAGATTAGAAAAAAATAGAAATTCAATACCACTGGCATATAAAAATAACGAAAATTTTAATATGTTTCCAGCACGGGGGCAAACACCATCATCACCATCGGCACGGGGCGCAACGCTCGCAGAGCCTCAACCGCGGACACTCGTTGTCGCGGGCCGAGGGGATGTGGTGACACCACGGGACCTCAGGTACCACATTATTCATTCCGAAACCGTATTTTTAGCCAGATCCTTGACGACTCTCAAGACTGAGCTATTCGCGTACTCGGTACATTGTCAAATAATAAAAAGGTCGTTAAAATTTTTCGATACGCTTCTGACCTTTTTTTAGTGTAATTTGGACTCTTAAGCGTGGATGTTGAAATTTATTCTTTTACAAATTTTAAAATCAATGTTTTGAGTTAAAAAAATTGTAAACTGATAAGGAATATATCGTATTTGAAACATACTATATTCTCTGAAAAAAGAATGGTTTGATTTTGCGCGAACGCGAACAACACCTTAGGGAATGATTCAAACGAATTTCAAAAATTAAAATTCACACACACCCGAAAACCGACACATTGAAAAAACTCACTTTTCCCAAAAACACGATTAAATTCCGACCGTTCGAGCCATTCGCAAAACGAACAACCAAAAAATTATTGATCGAACACACGTCCGGGACAATTCTTCGAGCTTCTGCGGCATCAACGTTGTTCTGAAACTGATTTTGTGGATCATTGACGATGATTTCTGTTGGCGTTTCAGGGGGTATTCTGACGTGCGGCGAGTGTGGTCAGCGTGGCGTCATGGGCAACAAGCTGTCGTGCTCGTGCGCACCGCTAATAAGAAAAGCCTACCGATATGAGGATGGACCGTTCCAGAGCTCTCGCCGCAGAGATGGACACTTGCTCAGGTGAATATGATCGTCTTAATAGTAAGTAAGGATACCATTGCTGGTGTTATCAGTAGTGATGGTAATTTTGGTGAAAGTGGAATTTCTGTATTATCAGTATACGTGGGATGAATATAAGATTTCTAGCTGATACGGACTGAAACTATGCTTAGGTACAATATTAGAGAGGGGTTTCTGATTATTAGTTTTGATGTACCGATTTAGGGCATATATTAGGATTTTTATAATAATCTCTAGATTGATAATTTATATTTTGTTGCATCAAATATTCAAGTATACTTATCAATATTTTCATTGCGAGACTGATTTTTAAAACTTCAAAATATTTTTCATAAAAACAGTTCTATCTTGAGATATGATAATTTTTTTAGAGGATTATGATTCTTATCTTCATTCCAAGTTAGTTTTGGTGCACACTAACTTACGTTAATTTTCAGGTTCACTCTAGAATTTTCTTAATTTATTCCTGTTCAATACTCTCATTTAGTTGTACTAAGAATTTAGTATCCTTGAAATTACAACAGTAACTATACAGTATTACAAAAGGTGATTTTTTAAACAAATTTATATTTATTTGCTATAAATTGATTACTCAATTTTTTATATCAAATATATTATATAAATATTATTTTTTTAATAAAGAAACATGTCATAATTTTTTATGTATATGTAGTTTTTTATATACCTCAATTTAATGATGAGTTTAAATATTTTATTAAAAATCAAGTGATATCTATTAAATTGTTAATAAAAAAGCAAAACAATCGGATATTTAATATTTGAAGCTTAGAATATTTCTATGGATGGTATAAGAATACTTACATGAAGTGTATGCGTGTTTAAAAATAGTGGAAGATTAGAAAGATATGGGTGTTTATAAAAAGTGTAGATTATCTGAATAGTCTGACGAAGGGTATTCAAAAGCACATGTTATAATATTAAAAAGATGTTTGTATACAATAATGGATGTTTGTGTATATTGTGTTTGCATACTCGTGGATATTTTCAGACATTGAAGTGTGAGAGCAAATGATATTGAGATGTCCAAATAAAGAACGATCAAGTTACTATATAAATAGAGGATAACAGTAAAAAGGTGAACCGTGTACAACTTTGATATAGAGATGCACAAAATAATAATCTTAAAGTTTACAAATCGATATAAAATATTTATAAAACACTTGCGTCGACGTCATCCCACATTTTTATTGCCACGAACGAAGTTTATTATTTGTTTTTATCGTAGCGAAAAAAGTATACTTTTGCGCTCTGGAAACTCTCGAAGGGACAATATTTCGCGCGAGTCGTCCCATTTCAAAAAACGGAGACTTTTTCAATTTTGAACGAACACAATATTTGACGGAAAACTGAATGTAAACTCCAATTATTTAGAATTTCCGTGAATGTTTTATATACGCGTTCAAATACGATTTTTCCAAAATTCGAAAGGTGTTTAAATCGTGCGCTCGTTTGCGTCGATTTTTAATGCGATTTATCAAAAGGAAGTGAGGCTTAATTTATGTTGATTTAAACTGCCGTAAAGAATGGGCGGTTAATGGAAGAAGCTCATCTCCCTTAAAATAAAATAATCTCTGTTATATCAGTGGCTTCTGTTCTTATAAAATTATATTCGTTTTAACATCGTTCGAAATAAATAACACGGAAAATACATATAAATTTTCGAATGATTTTGATTGAAAAAATTCATTGTTTCTTTTGAAAAATATTGAGAATTTTATTTAAATTTTTCAGATTATGGGCTGAAGTATTTCATGTGTCTGCTGGAGCTGGTTCGGTGAAATGGCAGCAAGTTTCCGAAGACCTAGTCCCCGTAAACATCACATGCATTCAGGATTCGCCAGAATGCATTTTCCACATAACGGCCTACAACTCGCAAGTGGACAAGATATTGGATGTGCGATTGCTACAACCCGGTAAATTGTGAAAAAAATTATAACCAGTGTTATTTTCCAAGTTTTTCCGTTTCGTATGTGGATTTTTTTATGTCGGTTTCGAATTGAAGTTGTGAGTATTGAATTTTATAATAAGGGACGGGTAATTGTTTATGCTTCGACACCGCGCTAGGGAAATTTCAATTTTCCCGATCGACTCTGTCCATGTAATATGTATAGAATAGGTTTCAGTGTTTTTCAAACTTTTCATATTGATATATTTTTAGAAGTGGTAGTAATTTGCTTATAATATTCGAAATACATATGAAAATCAAATACATTTAAAAAACAATTTTTTTTAAAGATTAATGTTTAAAAAGTATTTTTAATCTATTTAATAACATGAATTCTTGTATTTGGATATTTTCGATCTAAAATTGAAAAATTATATGGCGACTTAAAAAAATTATAATAAAAAATAATACATTGTTAATAGATTGAGATTTGTATGCAAAGTGATAGAGTTTTGTAATATTACCGTATTCAAAGAATACATAAAATATATGTTTTATTATCAAAAAATAGTCCAACACTTTGGGAACTTTTATCTTAAGAAAATATTTCATCGGAACGGTCAACATGAGGATTCGGTCGCCTGCATTTCGGAATTCGCCTTGCATTATATACGGGTTGTCGCGGATCCCACGTGGGGTCCAGGGGAAATACGATGAGATCTAGAATTTTCCCGGGATTTCCCAGGAAGAAAAGCGCGCTCGGCGTCGCCTCGGGAACCGTAAATATTTCGACGGTGAACTAAACCGAAATGCAATCAGTAGGTGCCGATCGAAATACACATACACGAGTTACACTTACGAAAGTATATGTGTATTATAATATTTTACTCGATAATGATAAGCAAACTATCTTTAATTTGTAAAATAAACAAAAATTTTAAATACTTCCCAAAGACAACATTTTTTTTCATAATCACAAACCTAATTGAAATTCGAAATAATTCACATCGCAAAAGCGTCGTCGGAGGAAAATCCTCGCCATCCACCCCCTGGAAAAACCCACCCCTCAACACCGCCTACCCAATACTGGCGGCTTGGCTCGGCGAAGAGAGAAAAGGTTTCGCCCGTTAATTGTGTTTGCTCTTCGGGACTTATACCCCACCCACGACCGCCACCTTCTTCCACTTCTTCTCCTTCATTTTCTCGGGGTTCTGTCCCGGTTGTAGGTGCTACTGTCTGGGCTCGGCTCTGGAGGCTCTATATGTTTGGCCACGGGAGTGCATTGGGAATTTGCCCAAACACTCGGGCGTGCTCCAAAACCCTAATGTCGCCGCTCCATGGAATTCTTATTCGGGTTCGATTTAACATTTGGATTGTATATAGGTGTGTCGAATGGGTGGGCGAGTCTTGGGTGGGAGGCGATGGTGCATCGGAATCGGGAGGTTTCGAAATTGGCGATTTTTGGTGTATTGAAAATTGTATACCTATTGAAGATATCATAAAAAATTTCTTGAAAAATCAATCGAAATCGTTATTGAAATTTAACGATATTTCGCACAAAACTTTACCAAAATATCGAATAAAAATATTGTGGAATGATTTATTTTCTATTTTATTCGGCCCCGGGTCATCGCCAATAAGCGTTCCGAGAAAACTACATTTCTTAGCGGTCCACTTGAAGGATATATATGTAGTATTTTCTTTAATATGTGTATGTTTTCACAATGCTAAATGTACCAATTCCGCCGAAAGAAACGAAATCAATTTCTTTTCGATCCGAGCTCCATTTATATATGTATTATTGTGTTATTAGAATCGGTTTTCAGACGTTTCCACGTACTTTTGCCCCTCGATATAAATCGGCGATTTCGTGATTTTCCCTCTTATCATTTCGGTTTCGGATGAAGAACGTGACGCTTTTCCGCTTATAAATCGATGTGAATGTTCGATCCGCCAAAATTGCATGTGCAACATTATTGCCGTCCATAAATCGTATCAATGTTTATTCTTCGTATACTAAGAGGATTTATGACGTTTTCTACGAAACTTTTGCGAATAACGTATATTTGTCACATGTCCAAGAAGATCGAACGAAAGATTTCGTCGCTATCGTATAAACATTGCGATATTTCAAATCTTTCGCTTTTTCGGGAACGGAAACGTTTTGTGTTTCGTTCCAGTGCGAATTTCCCCATATATCTCTGGTAGATGAATATTTTATGATACAATCTGATATTCATGATGTAAATAAGTTTATGAATCTACAACGGTTTTCAAATTTTCTTTATATATATTATATATATTAAAAATGAAATCTGTTTACGTATAAAAACAGATTGCATCACAAACGTATGCAAATGTATGAAACAAGGCCGTCATAATAGAAAACAAACGGAACGATCGTACTTTAAGCGTGACATTGCCGAGTTTTATTTAGCTGAAAATTCGTTTATTTTTATTTTCAGGAACGAGAATAGGACAGGCCTCCGAATGCTTCGTGTACTGGAAGGACCCCATGACAAACGACACATGGGGATTGAACTTTACATCCCCCATAGACGCTAAACAGTTCCGGGAATGCTGCGTAAGTTTCACTTCACGTGTTTTATTACTTACACATTGTCCCGAGAGGATCAATTATTATTCGAGAGCCAATGTAATGTGAATTAGATATGGAAATTTCTGTATATTGCTCCGAGACCTAGATGTCTATATATAGAAGAAATGTTTTAAAAAATATACTGTTAATACAATTGGATCGTATTTTTTTATGATTCGTAAAATGTTTATATTAGTGTGCGACATAATGGTCGCGCGATGGAGAGCATGAGTTGTTCATTTTGAAAATGATCCAAGTCTATTCTTGAAAAAAAATTGAGGTAATTACTTTTTATAACTTGAGTTCAAACAGCTTAAAATAATTTATAATGTAATATGAAACGATGTGTTTTAGTGTTAAGATTTATTTTGACATGTATATTTGTAACTAGTGTGTGCGACATCTTATAATTTTGAAAACAAAATTTATTGATAGAGAGAGATATATATTCATTGTACAGTTAAATATTGATTGTTCAGTAGTTTTCGATTGAAAATTTGTTGTACTGGATACGTAAACATTTTGTTGATGTTTAACTGTCAATTGATTGATAGATTTATATATAAATAAATATTGTTGAGAACAAAAAACCAACCTAGTCACACTCAGTAGTTACATTTGGATAAATATAACAAAACACAACTGAATCAATTTAATTTATTATTTTTCAACTATCTACATCTTTCTTTTTTATATAAAAAATCCATGCACGCTCATCCGACACGCCATTATCATAATTTCTCTAATTATTCACCAACAACCACATTTAATTATCATTTGAACTCCTCATGATTGCGATTAACTATTTTTATCTATCTATAAATATTTTTTTCTTTCATATTAACCATGGTTATGATTATGTTTTGATTTTCCCCTCCCCGTTGCACCCCCCTTGCCGTTGTTTGTATTTGTAAGAGATTGGTGTTGCATTCAAACGTCAGCGTGACGAATTGCAGTCGCCGCAGTTCAAGTTTGCCAGGAAGGCTTCGTCCAGCTACAGCCTAAAAGATGCACCAAATGGCAAGCAAAAGCCTAAAGCCAAGAGAAAGCCAGTTTCAACTCCAGCCAGTCCCAACAGAGCCAGGTTTTCTATGAAAATGCTTAATTTTGTATAAAGAGTTCATATGAAATATGAAAGAAGCTCGGTGTTACATTCAAAGTATTTCAAATTATATTTTCTAATATAGAAATATCGGTATTTAGAGCAAATGTAACTGAAGAGAATTAATGGTTCGAGATTCAATTTGAACGAAACGCGAAAGTTTTTCATTGTTTCTTAAGAAACCGGGGCGTCGGAAAAACGAAATGACTTTTCGTTTCCGTATTAACGGTTAAACGTTCGAACAAATGGATTTTCACAAAAACGAACCCGAACAACGTATAATAATATAATATATTATTTGGGTGAAATTTAAAACCTAACGTTAGAAATATTTTCGTCATCGCGGTGCATTAAATATGAAAATTGCGAAGTCAACGCCGCGGTTCGTAGCAGCGCAAATATTTTAAATGCGTTATTTAAAATTAATTCGGTATCCATCGGAATACTATGAACACCTGAGCTTCATTCACCGGGTACGCCTGAAATATTCATGAATGGTAGAATGCTGAAGAACGATCTATGAATATTTAAACCGTAAAAGTCTAAAGCCTAAAGCTCTCTCGCGGAGCCTTGGCGAGCTTTTCTTTTGCACAGAGTCGCCCACTAGGGTTGTTATAATGTAGAAATTATCGATAAATTAATTTTGGGTATGACGTCATGGATGTATTTTTAAAGTTTTGACGGTTTTGGTTTTTCAGAGAGCCGCAATGTACGTGTATGACGGCAGACCAATACAATCGTTTGAGAGCACAAGATCCAAGATATAGTAAGAATTTGAATGATATTTTGTGTAAATTTATGAAATTCATGAAAAATAATTTTGTCGATCGTGTTTTTAGGATCGTCTACTTTGCCACGTGCGACAACGAGAGCAACAGAAACCGAATCAAGAACAGCAACCACAACAACAACTACAAACGACAAAGTGGCTGCGGCCACTTCTAGTACTTCATTGTATGACAATGTGAGCGGTTCATTGACAACACCTGCTGCAGGACATCCACCACCGCCTAAAGGTTAACAATTTGTATGATTTACATTCTTAAAAACTACCGATATAAAACCGAATTCAATGAAAATAATATCAAGATACTAAAATAATGAATTTATAATTAGTTTCAATTTAAATTTCATGATAATAAATGATTGGTTAATGTATTTTATTTTTGTGAAATATCAACTACGATTAGCTAAATTCTATCAAATATTCTTAAGATTTTAAGTAAGAAATTTTCATTCATACATTATATAAAATAGTAAATAACTAGCCATAGTAATTTAGATACATTTTGAAAACAAAACAAAATAAACAAATACCCTCGAGAAACGTAAGACGAAAAGCATCCTCACCTGACCCAGAACACAACGGCACACTTATTCCTCAAGCTAATTAAATATCACCTACCTTATTAACACAAACAATAACCCTCAAACCTCAATTATTTTTCAGGGCCGACTCGTCCTGGCGAAATATCCGGACAAACAGGAACCAGCACAAGGATGACCAAGTCCCAGGAGACGTCGACGATGACCGGGAATACGCCCACGGCACCCAAAACGGTCACGGCTTCCGTGGGGACCCAGAACAACGTAACGAACATATTAATAATGCGCCCCGTAAACACTAGACAATTTTTTTACGTTCGCCTCATGAAAACGAGACTTGGGATTCGTGGGAGGGCTCAATTTGTTCTGGCCGCTTTGATTCATCGATTTCGGCGCGAAAAACTTTCGGTTTTCAACTAAGGAATGCTCTTTTGTGTTTGTGTTGTTTTTTTGATGTGTTATGCATGTTTGAAATGATGATTTTAAATTTGATGTAGGATTGTTTAAAATTGTTCGGAAAAATTCCAAATTAGTCTCCATCGAAACAAGTCTCGCTACGTGTATAGAAATTATAATAAAGTTTGTATTCGTATTGAGGAAAAACACCTTCGAATTTGTAGATCGGCGTCAATGAAGAGGCTCAGACTTCTCAAGTAGTTTCCAGTCAATCTAGCGGTCAAGAGTTGAAATCAGAAGGTGTTCAAGCAGGTGGTACTCTAACTTCTTCATCTTCAAAGTCATCCGGTACAACTACGCGTTCTTCGAACAAAGAGCATTTCCATCACGTGTTAACTTCAGCTAAGAGTGTTGATTATGGTGATATGGATGCGGTTTGTATATTTATTTTCATATAAGAATTGTTGTGGATACGTGTATATTATTTTTTTATATCTTATTGATTGACTATTTTTTAATATTCAGGTTAGAGAAGCAGAATTGAGAGCTCACCATCACAATATGATGAATAACAATACTAGCACAGCGCGTAGGTCAAAGTCAAAGAGTACTGAAGACATGAATGTCGGTGAGTTTACTATGCAAATTTGAAAAAAATGTCATTATTTACACTGATATTATTCTCAAACATTTTTTTCTTATGATTCCTTTACAATATATACATTTAACCATTCGAGTGTAATGGAGCGCTATTGTGTTCATTTTTCATTCGAATTTCATATAATATTATGAGCACTAGGATGGTTGGATCAAAATTTTCATGAAAATTTTAAATTGCAAATAAACCGCTTAAACAATAAAGTTCACCTTAGTTAGCGAAAATGGATAATTAGGGTCAAACATGCGTATTGATGCGCGTACAATATTACAGGAACTCAAAACGGCATTTCATTGGATTCAGGAACGCTGAAACGAATGCTGAAACCGATGCCTTCTACTGAAAGTCCTGTAACATCTCCAGAAGTAGGACGCAGAAGATATGGACCTTACGGACCGTATGGTGCTCATCATCAACCATCTAACAACAATATCAGCAGACAGAGTTCTCAATCGGGAAGGTTTTCGGGATCTAGGTAATATTTTCATAATTTATATAATTTTTCAAAGTAAATTATAAAGAAATGAGATTTTTAAATGATGTACATTCGAATTTAATATCGTGATTTCGGTATGAATTTATTACGCGCTTTTCAGGGCTTTTAAATATATTATATAATACACAAAATAAAACAAAACATAGTTTTTTCAAAATATTTGTTATTTTCAATATAAATAATGTTTTTAATAGCATTTTTGTTCGGTTTGCATTTAGAAATATAGAGAGTATAAATTTGATCTACAAGGTTATTTAATTTTTGTACTCAACAGAAGCTTATATTCACTTAAAATGACTGTATAAATACTTTCAAAAATGTTTTTAATTTGTAATTAGATGTATTAAGCAAAAGGCACATCGATCATCATGTAATATTTGACAGAATATATCAAATTATGCACTTATGATACACTTATATTAAATGGCGCCTATACACTGATATATATTGTTTCATTTCATAGTAACAGTAAGATTCATAGATGAAGCGATTACAAGAAGACAAATATAAGAATATATGTCCGCGTTAGTAAAGAATAGGAACAATCGTAAATTTTAATAAATCTGCGTAATATGGTATTAAACTTGAACGTCGCAATAGTCATCAAATCATGAAGTCGTTTAAAGCTCATTTCGAATTTCACGAAAGCGCCCACATACATTTCCTAACCTATCCTTCCCCTTATTTTCCTTTTCTTCACTTGTATGCATTAGTGACGTAAATCGATCCATTTAAGTCACCAATGCACACAATTTCCAAACTTTAATTCTAACATAAAACTAATGATTCTAATATACTTTTTTCGGACATTTCAGATCATCACACGAGATAGGCCGCCAGCAATCGGTGAGCAGCAACGCCAGCGGGGTCAGCAGCACAACAGGAGGATATCCAGGACGAGGGTTGTACCTGGAGCTGGAGAGGGACCTGTCGCCACCATCAGACAATGTAATGTTTGACAACCAGTGCTATGCCACAACGCCCAGCTCCTCCAACGGTAACTCCGATCAGGATCAGCCGCAGCACTTTCAAGGACGCCGCGGTCATCATCATCAAGTAATGATCGTTTAAAAAACGAAACCACGAAGTAAAAATGTTGACTGTTGTTTGGAATTGTTACGTGCATATTCGGTGATGTTGGATTTTTAGTTTTTTTTTTGTTTTCGTTTTCGCGAATCGAGGGTTGTGCAGTTGGGGGAGCTAGATTGTTGTTTGATGTTCGGTTTGTTCTCGAAGGTTTTTTGCTTGGGTTTTTTTATTTTGATGAAATTCAATTGGGATGATTTATGATTTCGAAACGAAAATGGATTGGTGACTGTGAAGTGTCCCAAGCAATTAGCCATCGAAACTATTTTCCTCTTATCAAGAGTAGATCAAAACAAATAATTCGATCCGAATTGATCGTTCGATGATTCAATTAAATAACGTTCATAGTGTGGCAGGTTTTGGTATAATAGTCCTAGATCTTGCAGTATCGATCATGGATGAAGATGGAAATTATCTCGCTTTAGAGGTCAGATTATTGAAAACTGTATGTACATTTTGATATAAAAAAATCAAAATAGATAAATTAATGACTGTTCAATAATTCACGCTGTTTGAAATAATATTTCGTATTGATTAAGTTGCTTTTTTAATTTGTGGGAATAATTAATATAACGCTTCTTTTGTATTATTTAAACTTCGTATATTTCTCAATCTATCGCTTTCACCATACATTCTTTATGATTAGATTTGTTCGTTTGGCTTTATTTTTTTTAACGAATTTGATTTTGAAAGCACTCAACTTATTTTTGATTGCAAAGAATGATATTTTATTTCACCGTTGTAATCATTATGCACCGATTAAAGAGAAGTTTAAAAGTTATTTGTATGAAATACTAAAAAAAATCATTGTCAAAACATTGTTTTTCGATATTACAGTATTTTTAAATGAAAAATAAGTTAATAATTTGTGTTAAAAATAATGATTGATTATATTTTAATAATTTCAGCAGGTTCAGCAATCAAATGCTACACCAACTCCTGGATCACCAACATCACGACTATTGCTGGAATATGAAATGCATTTGAGAAATACACTTGCCAAGGGAATGGATGCCGAAAGTTATAGCTTACACACCTTTGAGGCTCTTCTATCACAAAGTATGGAAAATTTAGGTAATAAATAATTCGAAGCTCAATGGATCTTTGAAATATTGGATTGAAAAAATCTTGTAAATTATTTTACAGAATTTGCTGAAAGCTTACCTGGTTCTAATCAACGAAGTCCATATCCACCTAGAAGACGTAAGTACAGTTGAAAATTAATAAAAAAATATTTGGAATCATTTGAAATTAATAAAATATATATTTTTTAGGTCCTGTCCAACAACAAAGTGGTCCAAAATCATCGACTTTGCCATTACCGCATAGACTGAGCGTTGAAAGGCCACCGCCTACTGTTGGTAGAGAGAGGTCTGAAAGAGATGGATATTACAGGTAATTAATCTTTCAAATAAGAAAATATTTTTATTTAAATAATTAAAAAAATATAGTATTAACACTCATTGATTGTGTTTTCAGCGATCGAAACGAATTAATGAGAGACAGGGAGAGAGATCGGGAACGAGGGTATCTTAGTGATCATAATACTAGGTAATAAATTCGAAGATTTATAGCATCAAAATACAAAAATTGTATTGCGTATTTTGGTATAATTTGGTTTCAATACTATCGTACATTCACAAAATTTATAAAATGAGTCACGAATGTTCGAGTTTTTTGAAGAATTTACTCAATATCCAAACAATCGAATCTTCATTAACACAATTTTATTTTCAGGGAAAAAATACGCGATCGTGATCAAGGATATATGAGCGACCACAATTCTAGGTAAATACCAATGCACGTTCAATTACAAACGATACGTTCATACTAATTTTCACACAAATATTTGCAGCTTCGTCTCGAACTCTCGTTGTGCATCTTGCATAGGCGAATCTGCTCGAAGTCAATGGTTCCGTCATTCGGATGGTTGGCGTACAGGGTCCAGTGGGAGTGGCGGGGGCTCCATGGGTCCAGGGGGCCCCGGGGGCGTAGGCCCCGGTGGTCAGCCCCGTAGGTCGCCTTGGGATTCGCTGCCCAGTCTCAGACATGAAGGAAGTTTGAACGATTCGGGATATAAGAGCAACAGGGCTGATTCTTTCGAACAACGGTAGTTATCTGATCGATAATTTAAGTTTTTTATATGCTTGGTTTTCACTGAAATGTATCATTTGATAAAAAAGTACGATAAGCCTGATGTAATACAGTAAAATTTTATGTGGTCAGATTATGATCTTTAAATTTCGAACGAATTTAAGATTAGAAAAAAAATATAAAATCACACTTTAATTAGGTATACAAATGATAAAAATGGTTGGATGTATGTATACTAAAAAATAAATTATATTTTTATAATAAATGCACATGAATAAATTTAATATTAAATTAAGTATCCACGATGTCTAGATTCATTTAGTTTTATTGTGCTTTATTAGTTTTTTTTATTGAATTTAAAGTATATGATTTTCATAAAATTTGGATTGATTAACATATTTTTGTTATTTTAGTGGCATATTCGATCGTCAAGATAGTTTGAGGTCAGAATATTTAAGTGATCGTGAGTCACAACGTTATGGAATGGTGCAACAGGCTTCTATAGAGAGTACCGATTCGCGTTTGTGCTATTTGACGTCTAGTGAGGTCAGTAGTTTTTGTTTATTATTTTTCGATACGATTCAAATGATCATTTCAATTTTGTGAGTAAAATTTAGGTGAAAAATTTTAGTTTTTTTAAGGTTTGCACTATTTTTTCATTGGAATAATCAATGGAATTGTATCGAGTGTTTTTTGGATGTTTTTTTTGTGTATTTTTTTAGGAATGGGTTGATTAATAAGAAGATTGAGGATTTTGTATTATTCAAATTATTAAATTCTATAAGCAACTTTGATAAGTGATAAATATTCGTTAGTATTTTTTTCAAATGAAATTTAAAAGAATATATTTCAAATCATCAAAATATTTTTCATGTTAAAAGTATCTTTTGAATGAAATAGAATATAAATTTTCAAAATGACAATAAATTTTTAAGACTTTAAAATTCATAAAAATACTGCAGATTAAACAAAACATCATTCAGCACAACTGGATCAAGGTAGGTAATAATTATATTTGTTCATTTTTCTTAAACAACATTGAGTCCATTATCTTTAAAAAAGATTAAAAATTATTCAAAGATATTGACTGACCAGGATATAAACAAAGAATCAAAACTTATACAACATCCAATTCGATACGTAGAATTTTCCCCAAAAAAAAAACCATATAATTTCTAATAACAATTAAACGCTTATCTCGACCGGCACACTCTTCCCATAGTAATCAATCATCGAATTTAGATTGTGACCTTCTAATAAATCAAACACACTTTTAAAAAGAGATAATAAAATTTGCCTAATAAAAAAAACATATAAAAAAGGTTTAGTACAACGGTAGCGCGAACGTGAATCATTCGAATGCGTACGTGTTTCCCGCTCTCTCACATACAACAAGAGCGGGACGCACATAGCTTTTCCGGGAAATCGGGGAAACGTGGGCGTGAGACAGAGACGTAAAGTTCCGGAAAAGCTCACGAGAGGGAAAGGGACGAGGACAGTTTTCCGCACGCGGAGGCTCGTTTTATCGATCGGTGACGTCACGTGGTCTCTCAGGATGCAGCTGGGCTTTGTATGTGGAAACGGTGTGTATGTGTGTATTCGCGAATTTGATTGTGTGTATGTGTGTGTGTGTGTGTGTGTCCGAAATCGTTCGGGTGTGTGTGTGTGTGTGTTTTCGTGGAGGCTGTGTGTGTGAATGTGATTTGTTGATGTGCGGCGCAAAAATGAGCTGTCAAATAGGCGCGGTAATAATTGATCACGTGCTTTTTTGTGTTGAATGCGGTATTAAAAGGTATATAAAAGGTTCTGGTGTTTTTTGTATGAATTTTATTTTCGGGCGTTTTGTAATGACCGTATTGCGGTGGTGAGTTGGCTCGTTAGAAATTCGCACGGTTGGCTAAGATTAGAGATTTTTATTACAGATAATGCACGATTTAATTATTGATATGAATTATTTTTTTATGAAATTTAGGAAAACAATATTTTCCTTCTTCGAATTTCTCCGAATTGAAAAATTATTTTTTCAGTACTATGTCAATTATTTTATTTTCTTGACGTTTTTGTTGATCGAATCTAATTTAAATTTTCGAATATTCGAATGAATATTTAATCTGTTGGTAATATCTAGTGATACTTATTTTTCGACATAAAAGCGTCAACTTCTATTTTTTTAATACATGTATGACCAACATAATACGTCGAAACATAATTAATACAAATTAAAAACCCATCACGCACACACAATGAAAACTTCAACCTTACACCGACCTCTAAAATCCCAATCAACCTTCAAAAACGAATCCAAAACCGCACACACTCACCAAACACACAAACATCACGACCAAAGCGCAACGCCCGCGCGCCGCTTCCCCTCACCAACACCCCGCACACCAAACGTGACCTTGAAAATTTCCAAAAAAAAAACCTCAACAATTTTCCCGAATTTTCCGAAGTGGGGTCGTCCAACTCATTATTCTAAGCGGTTTCCGTTCAATGTCACATTAGGCCGCGCCACCAACACCAGTCCGAGGTTTTGTCGCTCCTCACTAATACCACTCTTGTTAAGGGAAGGCTGTATGTGCGCATGTCCCCCCCCTCCCCGGAAAACCTTACCCCTCCCCCCATGGCATGGCTGAAACAACCCCGTTCGCGTTTTACGGAGCGCACGCGAAATGGCACGCGCCCGGGTGCCAACGTTTGGAAACGGCTCCCGCTGAGGTTATGGTCGTCGAATTTCGGCCAAGAGTGGGCCCCTTCGAGGGCGCAGCACCCCCGGAGGGCGCAGCCCCGTTGCGAGCGTCGCCTGTTTGTATTTACCGTGAGCGATAATAATAAACGGACCTAGCGCACACTAACTGTGATACACTTGTTATATATACAAAAAGATTTTTTTCGGATTTTGATATATAGGGAATATATACATATTGTGATCTTCATATCTGATGTGTCAAAGTAGTGATTTTTTATATTGATATATGTATAGAGTCAATTTTTCGAGTATACGTAGACGTTTGTATTCATATATAGTGTTGATATATTAAATGTTTATTAGATTCGGATTTATATGTTGAATTATAGACGTACAGAGTACATTTGTTAAATATGTGTTATATTTAGTGCCGTTGTCATGTAAACATTCGAAATATGTCCACGTTTACGTTGTGCAGTTTAAATTTTCTTCTATATGGGGGTGACTAGATCCAAGCATGGATTCCGTATTAAGGTATGTTTTTTTAAATGTATTTATTTTTTGTAGTTATAATTATTTAAAGCCTCTTTTGATTAATTATACCTTTGTGTTTGCATTGAGTCGTAAACAATGCCTTCGTTATATTGTTGTATTATGAATTCGACTATTAATATAAATTTAGAATAAATCAATAACGCTTTGTAGGTAGAATTAACAAATGGTTCATTGATTTAGTAATTATAGAGAATTTTAAAATATATTTTAAAAATTCGGGATTATATTGGTATATTTGTTTCTAGATAATTCGATGGGTAAATGAGTTTTCTAACAGTTTGAATCTTAAAAAAGTTGCTTTTTTGTAATTTTTGTATTATTTCCGAAACGTAAACAAAAAGTTTTTTATGTAATTTATGTAGATGAAAAAAATTCAAGGCGTCTCACGTTTTTGTATGAATACATTTTTGTCGAAAATACAATAGCACAAAACGATTTGAATTCAAAGTATTTCATACAATTTCGCTCAGATTCTAAATCAAGTTCATACTTTTCCGTTCGAACAAGCTACTATCTCAATAATAAGAATTTTATTACAAAGACTAAAATAACACACTTATCCAAATCAGCGCAGTAATCAAATAAAAAATTAAATTCACTCACACAAACCTTACTTAAAAGCCTCAGTACTTCTCAGCACATACACACACGTGTGCAAATTAATTAGAACCAGAACAGACGAGGGTTAAACGTTCGCTCCTAAACTCTGCACACTGAAATATACGCATAATACATTATATACTCGTATAAAATATATACACATATTTTATACAAAGCGGAAACTCGCGCTGATTAACGGATATTCACGGAAATAGTATGTAACAAGTGTCACTCGAGCTCGTTTCGCGCCCTTTTTGGATTTTTATTCAATTCTTATCAGATCATCGATCATTTTGACCCCGAGTCCGCCTCCCGAAGGTTTCTGAGGATTCGATTAAGTCGGTGCGAACTTGCGATTTTCCGAATCACTTGAAGTTCGTTCGGATTCAATATAAAGCATTTTTTTGCTCGATTTATATCATATATTATACGCGTCTTACAGTCGGGTATAATGATCGAAAAAGTTCGCGTAATATTGTATGTATATATTTATTTTCGGGAAGGGCTTGTCGTGCGGATGTATATTTTTTTGGAGGTAATGTGTGTTTTATTTTTTGTAAAGAATGGATTTGTTTTCGTTTTTCGGCGCGCTACTGAAATGATTGATTTGTGTGTTTCAATTGTATATTGAAGTTTGATCGTTTCGTTTAGTTCGGTTGATTGTATTTTTCGATACATTTAGGTGTATTTGTTTTTTTTATGTTTTGTGTATTGAAAAACTTTTAAGTATTTAAAATTTTAAAATAAATCATATATTTATTTAAAGTAACTCATAAGAATGAACGAGTTATTTGTTGATAATTTTCCATTTATTGAATTAAGAATTAAGTTTTGTTTTTTTTTATATTGAAAGATTTCATTTTCTAATAATAAAATTATTTGATAAATATATATTTGATTCATATTTCATAAATTTAAAATCACTTATTAAAATTGAAACATAATTTTATTCTCTTTATTATATTACATAATAATTAAATTCCATTAGTATTAATAGTATAATGTAGTTGTTAGGACTGTATTAATTTATCATAATAATTAGATTGTTCATTAAATTACTTGCTAACTACAGAATAATTATACTGTGCACGGAAGATATCATATTATACTTGAAATAATTAGGACAAAACGATCCGTTTGTGCCATTATATAATTCATTACAGAAACACAGAGTAAAATTTAAATATAATATATTGATAATTTTCGGATTGAAATTAAAGAATTTTCGTCATAAAAAAAATCGATTGAAATATTATATTATAGTAATAGACCTTTGACGATGTAGACTTCATTCGATAAGGAAATTTCATGCTGCCATTTTTCGATTTTCATGTAAAATATTAGTTATGTGGCCGCACGAAAGAGCCGAAAGTACACATAGTCGAGTAGGTATCAGCGAGTCTCAATAGTGGAAAACCACCCTTTTTCAGCAACGCTTTCAGCGGGCTGCTGGGTATTTCTAACAAAAGGCGTTTCAGGCGAACGCCTCTGGAAACATACGAGACGCTTTTCCTCTTACGTGTGTATGTACGCCGGGAAAATTCACGATTTTCGCCATCGAAAGGTTCCGGGAACGGTGTCCCTGTCGTTAAGTAGAGGAATTAAATTAGCGTTGTGCCGATTATTGTAATCTGCATGGATTAGATTGTTGTGTTTAAGGTATTATTGGATTAATTCGGAGTGCGTGTAAAATTTCGTATATCGCAAAATTTCGGATCAATCAGAATTTATTTAGATAAAGTCAATTTTGCCATTATAATTCTTTCGTTTACAATAAAAACAGATATTTTTGGATACCGTTACGCTTCACAGAAAACTATTCTTGTTTTTGAAAACGAAGAATTTTCATTTGTTTCCGAAAACTAAAACTTTAGTCTATATTGCTTTTTCACGAATCCGCAAACGCTTAGACTTTTGTATTTAGTTTAGCAAACTTCCAACAACTCGATATTCACTTCGGTAAACTCGATTCGAAATCGACTGTCGTTTTAAGCGATTCTGAATATTTCCCGAAGCGATCGTAAAAGATGAGGTTTTTAATATTCATCCGCGATAATAATTCAAATTAAAAATAATCGACCTTTGATTCGCGGGAAAAACGATAATGAATACGGCAAGGGAGGCAGAACGGGAACGGCAACGAACCGTATAATGGAAAATGTAATCGATTCGAAAATTTCAACTCGGAAAATCTATCTTTTGAAGGAAAAATATACTTGCGAGTCGTGTCTGTGCCCTTTTGTGCTTATTATTTGGTTCGTCTGCGGAAAAACGCAATAATCTCGGAGTGCTTTAGCGTAATGGATTTTTTCGAATGTTTTATTTTATTTCGTTTTTATTTTTTCCCCGTGTATAATGTAATTTTGATGCTTGACAAACCTGGAGATTTTGTCCTTGAAAGTTTTTTATGACGAAATTGTATTTTATATTTCCTTCGTATATAAACGTCATGGAATGAAACAATATTGCATATAAAAAATATGAGCATATCTCGAAAGAACTTCCAAGTTATTTTCTCGGCTATTCTTTCAATAAAATAAATCAAAACATTCATAAATATTCACAAACGACCCTACACTAATATTATATCACCTTAACCGTGATTTAGAGACAACAACGCAGCAGCGAGTTCAAAATTATAATTAACTCGACGGCCAACTTTTCCGAAAAAAAATTCCGGAACGCTTTTTAAAGCTTTCATTACGTAATATCTAGACGAGGCACACATATGCACAATAAAATAAAAATGATATAAAAAGCGGACGCGTCACGTTTCGATACGACCCGCCGCAATAAAGTATGAATAACGTCTCGTTCGGGAACGTAATTGGCCTAAATTTGTTGAGCCACCCGTTTTTCTCACCCCCTCGGACGATTTTCCCGGTTTTTTGCGCGAATTTTCCTCGTTTTTCCGGCCTATTCGATTTTCCTGCGCTATTTATTGCAGCGGAAATGCACTAGTCTTTTCCGGCTGCATTTGTATCTATATTTTATGTGCTGTTCAATTAAAACATTTCGCAATCGAATTCAAAACTGGCAATCTTCGAATGAGTGAATTGGAAATTTGTGAATTAGTCAATGATAATAAAGAATAAATTTTATCGTTAAATAATCAATGGATAGATAGACATGAAATATTTTTTTTGAATTTTATGTTAAATTCACATCTTGTTTATATTGAAAATCATGAATTTTAAATCTGTGAATTTTATATATTCAGAAGCACGAATATATTATATCATACTAGAACGTACTCTCGCTTTTCTGTTTTTATGGCATCTCACGAAAAGTTTCAGGGAGTGATGGAAAATGGACGACACTTTTGGGTATTTTTACACTTTATGGAGCCGAGGAAAAGTTGCAGTTTTGTTTTTATATATATTATAGTTTCAAAGCGTACAGTAACTTAGATTTTTCGACAATAGACAAAGCTGCATATTTAAACTTTCATATATTATAATATAAACCGTTGCTTAAAACATCCCCATATTTAGTACGATAACCCTCGAATCAATCACGCCAGTTCACGCCTACTAAACCATCTCAAATGAGAGGTACATGAAAAATGGAGCCGGTACTGTGGATATTTTTTACGGTTCTACCCGCCATTCGTTTATATACTTTTTTTAGGTTTATATTTTAGTGTTTTGGGACAAATCGAGCGTGGTGGTTTGGCGTAAGGGCAGTGCGTATAATTTCGTCATTATGCGCCGCCAGGAAAAGGAAAATAATGTATACGACACACTTTTATTTTTATAAATTGTACAAAAGCAGCCATGGGGTTAATCTGCGACATTTCACTGTGGGAAGAATTCCTTTTCTATCTTTTTTTTTTATTTTTGCATCATTTCGTGTTTCATTTTGAATTTTTTTGAGGATATTGTCAAGCATGTATGTTTTTTGTAATTAAGATAATATAGATGATTGAAAATGCAAATTTGTATATCTAGATTAGCGTGGAAAATGGAAATAAAGCATATAATACACGCATCACGCGCATTCAAATTCGTGTGGTTCATCCGTTTTACCACGATTTGAATTCGAATCGCATCATTCAGTTAAATGCATCCATGATGTCTGCCAGGAAATGAGATTTCGGAGTCAACCCTAAATTTTCGAAATCGTCAATAAATTGAGCGATAAAAAAAATCATCGACCATTATCGTGAACCATTCCACAGTTCATCTACGGAACGCAATTTCCCGCCATTTTTTATGATCGTTATCGCTGAATATATTCATTATCAACATTTGAATAAATATTTGTTTAATCGCGTGGAATATATCTGATTAAAAATCGTTTTATTTATAATATATTTTACAAAAACAATGATCATCGAAAGAATCAAACTTTGATATGTTCAAACTAAGATTTGAATAAATTTATTCGGACTTTACATTTAGAATAAATCCGCAATGAATGTGATTAAATCCGCTTTAAAATTTTGCATGTTTCTGTGAAACCGTGCAAAAAAGGGACGCACCCGATTATATAATACGATAAAAATTAATTGCGGACGCCTTTCAGTCTTATTTCAGCCCTTATAATATCGCGTTATACATAAAGTTACGATATCCTTATATTTATACGAGGGCCGTAACGAATGTTGTAGCGCACACCGTCGGTCAAATTTATCTATTTCATAAATATTCCTCCGGATCCCTGTTGTTTTCTTCGTTTTCTCTTATAAGACGGTGTGGATTAACATCAGACGGCAAGAGGATTATTTCGCGAATTCGTTGCGAGTTATTTCGTCCGAGGTTCGTAAGCATTTAAATTTATTTAAATTATTTTCAGATTGGCTTTTTTCCGGGCCTTTGTGGACGGGGGCAATCAATCATTAAGTTTGTATGGCTTCGAGGGTGAAAATGTGACGTGTCGCTTTCGCGTAATTTATACGTGAACTTTCGCTGTTCATTATACGGGATAATGTATTTATTTTTTCATTCGTTGAACTTTATTTTTATCCTGTCGTAATTTCGAAATAAATATAAAACAGTTAAATTTTCGTTTGAACGAAAAACTAGAGCGGTATTCATCATTTCGTCAGCCATAAACGAATATCCAATCGCAATAAACGAATCTCGTAATCTCTTGATGCCTTTTTAATGACCCTTCGCTTTCGTGACGAATCGTCTTATCTTGGAATAATGCAAATAAGTCTCGGTTGCGGATTGAGAAAAAAATTCCAGTATATTGTAAAGAAAGTAGTAGTTTTTGGGGATTCGGCGGAAAGGAAAAATTTTTTGTCGAATATCTGATTTTTTCGAATATTTTTCAGATTTGTGAAAAAATAAATAATAACAAAAAAATGCTTGAATGGAATCGATTCCCGACTGTTGTTGTGCGTTGCCATGTCTGATACGTCAATTCTATGCCTAAAACCGTTTTTCCGGTGAAAATTTTCCATAAAAAAAGTAGGAAAAATCGTATACGAACACTACGCCGATATTTATTTTTCATTCTGAAAAAAAAAACGTTTATTTTACGTCTACTTGTTTGATATCGAATATTTTTATTTTGAATATTTTGTACACATGAACGATGGAATTGCGTTCGCGGAATCGAAATTTTTTGTCTGTAATTTACAAAGATAATAAGATTTTTCGTATACGAAAATTTTCGGGGACAAAAGAAAATTCTAGTTCACACATTCAATACGCAGTTAAATCTAAATTTTTCAATTCTTAAAATAAAAAACATACTTTTTTTTCGATTTAGTTTTTGATGAATTTGTACTCGGGTATTTTTTTCATATGAAAAATATATAAAATAAGATTTTCTTTCGCAAGCTTTTGTACGAACACGTCTGTGAACAAACGCAAACCTACGCCGAAGGACGACATGTCAACCCGTTAAATCCCACCAAATCCGGTCTCAATAATACCGAAGAGATCCTTTTTATACGCCTCCATACGGATAGATTATATCCTATATGATAAATACAAGTATAACGCGTACAAAGTGTATTTTTTTTCGTGCACGTTCAGGCCGAAGAATGTCTCGCGTCCGACCGGGAACAAGGGTCTCTAATCAGATCAATTGGGCGTCTGCAAAGGGATTAAACGGGACTTATCGATCATCTGCGGGACACACTCGATCAATAATATCTCAATATATAAAGGATATTATTATTTTAATATGAAAAGAGTTTCCGAAGTAAAAAGTGGATCTTAAATAACGCGTTCGAAATTTCTTCAAGGAAAACTGTGAAGAATCGTTGATTTTTTTATTTAATACACGACTGAAATCAATTTGTGTTTTATTAAAGGAAATTTAATCTCAAATGTGCGATGTAAGTTTTAAATTAATTTTTTTGTCATTCACGAAACAAAGGTGGTGTTTGAACCGTTTTTTTTCCAGCTACCGTTCGAAGCTTTTCTCTTCGGGGGAAAAAGAGGGCTTTTGTGAACATTTTTCCGATTTTTTTTCGTGTTAGTCTAATTAAGTCGTTGAAATTAAATCGGAACCTTTGAATACGACGAGTGTTTTAATTGGTGTGCAGTCGTTAAAAATGAGTTCTTTTTCAATCTCTGAGACTTTTTCCGTAAAGAAATCGTTATTTTTCTTTGAGATATGAAATTAAAGAAGTTTCGATACGAATGTTTTTTTTAATTTATTGATTTAATATTTGAATATTCATCACGAACCTATTGAAATTAATGTTGGATTAAACTTTTATATTTTTACTATGTTTAAATTTTATGAAAAATTTTAGAAAAGAACGTAATACAAAAGAAATTTTAATTATAATGCTGTCACATACATATGCTACTCCAATATTACTACGCTGAATAAAATCGCTTAGCCATGAAAAGATGTGTCTGAAAAAATATGAATTTTCTTCACACGTTCGGTAATAACGTAATTTAATATGTCGATTTTTCACGTCGGATTATAAATCACGTTCGTTAGATGGGTCGGATTTTTCCCGCCTTTTTTCATACTAGGCCCATTTCCGAGTCGAGTTTCAGCTGAACGTACTCTCTGTAGTATTATAACGAGCGCACGGGTTCAGTTGCCAAATATTTAACCCGTTAAATGCCGTCGGCCGTGCCAAGAGAAGACCGAGTTGTATGAACGAACACCCTGTATAATGTATAATATCAGCGCTTCCCAATATTTGCTTAACGTGTGCTGCGCTTAAAATGTATATTCTATGCATTTTCGATAAAAATAATTTTATTTATACTATGTGAGTTCATGAAAAGAACATTCAATATGTTTTTAGATATACAATATTTATTTTAAGGTTAACTTAATATAAATTAATAATTTTTTTTCGATATTTTTTTGAATATTTTGTCTCAATAAAAGATATATTCGATAAATTTATCATACAATATTAGTATTATTTCATAAACGATTTCAACATTTTTTCCTCAAGAAAACTTGACAGCTCATCTTACCATTGCTTAATCGCAACTAGACCATCGCAATCGAGTCCAACACAAAACAGAATTCAATCGAAACAAAATATCGATCTCATCTCATCAATAAGTATTCTCCTATTTATACCAACACGTACAAAAATGAAAATCTTTCCTCCGCATAATTCGATCCCGATCGAAAAAAGGCCGATAGCAATCAAAAACAAATAAACGATTTGAGAACTCCCCCGGGATATAATAATAATATACGTCCGCAGAAGCCTACAGACAATATAATATGTATGACGCGAAGATTATTCCCTCTCTGTGCCCGAGTGTTGCGGAGGGTCGAACACGCTTCCGCAAAAGCCTGTATCGTTGTGGCCGTGTTCTCATTAATTGCAGATAACGACTCGAATGTTTCTTGTCCGGGGATTTCGAAATAACCTCTTGGCTGCCGGTGCGCGGATGGCGGTCCGGGCGCGAGGGTGTTGAGGGCGCTGGAGGGAAGAGGTTTTGTGGATTTTTCGGGTGCGGTGTGATGGAAAGTGGGATTTTTGCATGGGAAATTAGGGAAATGTGTGGCCGGATGAAGTTTGGTGGGTAATTTTGTTCGAATTGTGTTTTAAGTTTTTTTTTTAATTGCAAAATTTTGATAAATAAGCTAAATTTTAAACATAGTATTTTTTATCAAGAAGGAAATATATTTCGAAAATGTTAAGAATTTTATGAAAAAAGATTCATTTTGTAACTGTATTGATCGATTGCGGCAATCGTGTTAGTTGAATTCTGTTGTATTTTTATTTTGAATAATTGATTTCATTTTGTAATAATATAAATTGATTTTGTATGATATCTTTTCAAAATATTTTTAATTAAAAAAAAAAACATAGAAACAATTTGGTTTCATGTGAAGCCGAGTGTGGCAATTAGTATTCGATTGAATTTATGATATGGAGTTTTACTTCTAATGAACGAGAGTGCCTCGTATATTTGTTGTTTAGTAAACTAATTTCGCCATGTTATAAATATTTCTCTGTTTAATTATGGTTTAGTATTATTTAAATTCTATAAAAAGATTTTGATTTAATGGTATTAAAAAAAATACAATTTCCAGATTCATTGTGTCCATTTAAGAAATGACATAAACAAGATATGTTAAATTCGCGTTTTAAGCCAAATTAAATTTTAAATTCAGATAATATAGCTTATACTTTATGTAACAGAATGATAAAACCCTGGCCGTACTAAAGCGCGGGACTTTAAACAGTTAGTTTAGGTGGATCGTTTTAAGCTGTTGCTTTCTTTGTCGCCAAGTTTCGCGTAAACACTCAGCAAGCGCAAATTTTTATTAGAATATAAAATTTCGTTTACGCCGGACAATATACAGGCGCATTAAACCGGTTTTATTACAACAAAAAAGTCGTCTTACGAAACCCGCATTTCCCATAACACCCGGCGTTATGCGATAGGGCACACGTGTTTGCCCAAAATCAAAGTTCGCAAGATTCGAACAATGCCATCGCATAGCTGAAACCGAACTTGCCAAACTAAAGTTTCCATTCACCAAATTATTGCCTCAGCCTTTATGTGCGAGAATATTATGTGTTATATCGATGTGTGTGCGCCATTATTGCACCGAGCTTTTCATTGTCCGAAAATTTTCTCGATTGTTTCGCGGAACTTTTCCGCATGCGAAAATTTCGCGTACAATACAAAAGTTCTTAAGTGAAAACGCGAAATTGCCCGATGTCATTTATTATTTATATCAAATTGGTATTTTGAATAGATTTGATTTGAAATTCTGTATTTGTGCAAGTGATACGTTAATTTGAATTTGTTTATGTACGGAACTGAATAGAAAGTTTCTGTTTGAAACTGAACGTAATATAATACGAGACACAATATAACTAACGAGCGGAAGCATTTCACTTACACCACACTTTCGGTTAATCTAGACGAGGCTAATTGAATTTCTTACATGAAATTGAATCGGGAACGCAAATAGGATCTATTCAAATTTTATGTGGCCATCAGCACAAAACCGGAACCCTTTCTCACTTTAGATTCCCCAGGGCTAAATTCGGTTTAGGACGGTATTTTTTTCGTATTCACCGATATGCGACGTGGGAGCAATTTTCGCGAAACCGCTAACGGTCGGTCGCTGAAAAAGAGCAAAATACTAATGTGTATATGCGCGCGTTTGTGTCGCGAAAACGTGGAAACGCTCACAAAAAGGGCTATGAAGGGCTAAAATAGGGAAAAAATGAGGAAAAAAAGCGAGACAAAAAACGAAGGGAAAAAAATGAAACGTGAAAAAGAAAAAGTGTATGAAAAGACGCGCACGTCTCTTTGTTCAGAAGGCTCGAAAGTTTCAGACGCTCAAAGTGCGCGAAAGCGTACTATTTATATGTGCATACGCGATACGTGTGGAAAAATGACACAGTTTTTTTTCTTATGGATGAAATTGTTTTCCGAACGCGTTTGTATCGAAACTGGAAAATTTATTGGATCCGACCTTTATATAATATATGAAAATGATAAATTTCTTTTATTGAGAAACATTTTCTGACGTAGTTTATATAATATGAATACTTAAAGTTTTAATAAAATAAAAATAAACGATAAGCTTAAATAAATTTCTACAAAGATTTGTTTTTTGTTAGAAAACAATATCAATCAAATAAATTTACATTTTTTAATTCAATCGATCGAAATTATAAGCATTCTGATGAAATTCATTTTTCAATACAATAATTATTAACGAAAATATCCATCAAATTAAAATTATGTATTGCAACGAATATTTTAAATTACAGTGCAAAAATGAACAAACTTGTTCGAAACAAGAATTTAATTATTTAATATATACAAGAAATGTAGATCAAAATAAAATTATTGTATTTAAAAAAATACTTAAACATACATAATAATATACACAATAATTTCACACTAAAAGAATTTAAAAAAAAACAATTCAAACCGCAAAAAAATTTGCAAAAGTAAGACGAGTGCGTTGTGTTCGGTGTCTTTACGCGTACTGCGTGCCGCGCATGTTACTATGAGACGCCACTCCAGAACCAGGGGTGCTCAACCGGGGCCCTTGAAGGATTCTTTTCCATAACTGAGGGTTGTGTAAATAAATTATGCACGGTCGGATATCGGAACGGCATTCGTCTTCATTTATGGCCTCGATTCGGAAATCGAGGCCGTCCTTTATGGACTCTTAGCTGAGGCGCTTTTCTGTTTGTGTGCTTGCAGCAATAATGGAATAAGAAAATGGTCGGGTTTATCTTTTTTTTCCTAGGGAGTGGTGAAGTATTGATGCGGTTGTTCGGAAATGTTTTTTTTTTTTGTTATCGTTGTTGGTTTTGAGTGTTTCGGATAATATATCTGATTTATTATTATAAAACGTATGCGGTGAATTTATTTCGTTCGAGTTTTTTTTAAAACATTTTTCTTAAAATATCCAAGAAATGAAAAATTGATGTTTGAATAAAATATTTTAAGACCCGGTATTTAATTATTTATTTATTTAAATTTAATCGAAACAGAAATACGAAATATTTCATATCCTAGCAACCACTTTTCATTTCTGGTATTCTAGACCAACTAAGAAAGATCTTATTTATTTTAGATGAAACTAAAAATACGAACAATATAATATTATATTGATCAGCAAAATCTATTTTCTAAATTTGTGTCAAAAAATTATAAATTTTCTAAATTCGTATTAAAAATATTTTTTTTATCTTACTCACTTTTAAAGTGTTAACAGACGTTCGGACATGGTTACGCGCAACTAATTGAATTGTTGCGAGCGCAACAAATCAATTAATTGCACGTAACCATGTTAGAACGTCTGTTTACATTTTAAAAGTGTAAATAGACATTCGAACATGGTTACGCGCAACTAATGGATTTGTTGCGCTCGCAACCATGTTCGAACGTGTGTTCAGTGGTTTAATAATAATGTGCATTCAAACCGCTGAACACACGTTCGAACATGGTTGCGTTCGCAACAAATCAATTAGTTGGGTGTAACCATGTCGGAGCGTCTTTCAACACTTTTGGATAAAGAAAAGTCAATAACCATATTCAGAAAAAATCTTAGTTTGAATAAATTTTTTTCTATAATTTTATTTTTTGCTTATCGAACCATAGTTCGAACCATAGTCTCATAGGACACAAGAAAAATATTTATCAATCAACCATAAAACTTAACAAAAAAAATCAAAATAAATATTTTTTCCGAAAACAAACACAAAAATACATATATATTTTTTTTAATTTTTCAACAAAAATGCAAAACTCCAAAACGAGCAAAAGCCTCACTCAAAAAAAGGTTGACCCCGACTGACAATCACCCGAATGGGGGCCCCCCGTGGAGTTGCGCGGGCAGTGTCTCGCTAGGGCTCCGCACCGCGGCCGCCCTACACACGCTGTATGTCGTGCGTGAGCCTTCGCCCCCCGGGCTGACGGGGGCGCAGCCCCGCGCCCCCCTCGGCCCCGCGCCGGGGGCCGCGCCCCTGCGGCCGTTCCGTTCAAAAAGTGAAAACTGGGCGTTATTTGTAAACAAACCGCGGCGACATGTGATCGCAATTAGCTGTGCGAATTGCGGGTTTTTCGCGGGGTCGAGTTTTTTCGGTGGTGTTGGTTTGGTCTGAAATAAAATCGGTTTTGCTGGAGTATTATCGGATTCGATTAGTATAATTTTACTTTGTATATATATAGTGAATTTATTTTGATTATATAAGTTGATTATTACGTTTTTGAATAGATTTTTAATTAGATTTCGTTACATTCCATTATAAAAATAATTTTAGGACGTAAAGAATCTTGTGTGAAATTGTGACAGATATCAAAAATGCATTCTCATTCATATGCGTAAAAACATGTATAATTCAGTAGATCCTTTTAAACCTTTGCGAATTTACGGACGAGGTTTTGTGAAAACGAAACCCTTTACGTATAATACATTAATACGAATTCAGATTTAAAGCATTGCAAGGGTCGAATATAATTAATAACTGTAACAAGATAAACTCACCCCATCGACAAACAAGATTATCTTATCTAGAGCGCGGTCCTTCAATAAACCCATTAAACTCTATCGCTCGAATGAATAATAGAAAAATTACATATTTGTATATCACATTGTGTTGTGATATACTTAAAATATGAATTTTGGAGATGTTTAGCTTTGGTGTATCAAGATCAGCTGTGTTTGGCAGCTTCCTGCGTATTATCCACGCTCCAATACTTTCGCGCACAGATAAGGCCTGTGTTCATGTCAAAACTCAATTTCCAAGCCCTCAAAGAGTATAATAAATGTTTCGAAAATAATAATTAAATCATAGAGTATTGAATCTGCGTTTATGTATTATTCATTTTTCGTTTTGAATATTCGTTTCGTTTCGAAATGTATGAGGTTTGCGCGACCGAAAAATTTCTCGTATTATTTTTTTCGGCGGTTCCCCTCAGCCCCGATACGATCCTTACATAAATTAATAATATTAATGCATTATTTATAAATGTACTAAATATTATTATTCAATTAAGGCTTTCGCCACGTTTGTTATTCAGTATACGGGAACGTGTCAGTGTACGTGAACGATGACAGAAATGTGAAAAATTGGAATTTTTTGGTGACAACGTGCTAAACATCTGTGACCTTTTTTTAAATTAATATTGAAAACTGTGCCTCGTTTGAACCGAAAAGTTTTATTTCGTAACACAAAAGTGAAAAAAATTTGATCTGATATACATTGAAATATAAAACATTGAGGAATGGTAAAATGCAGGTACAATAACCATGCGCCGAGAAAATATCTGGTACGTACACATTTTAATTTAAATAGCTCTAGTTGTTTCAGTAGTTTGTTACTTATAAGTCGCATTATGTAATTGTACGAAATGAAATTGTAGGCTTAAGTTTAAGTTCAAATTAAACATTCCGCAACGGTAATTTCAGCGAACGTTCTGATTTATAGGGAGACCTTTTTTTCGCTCGCATTTTCACAGACTCCGTTTTTCCGACTTTCCTCACCGTCGTGGGAAAAGCGACGATCAAATGAGATCGCTTTCTGTGGAGGAAATTTTTTTTACGCAGAAATTCACATTGTGTGAAGTCTTCGATATGAATTCGTTTGCTTTTTGATCGCGTGTAATGATCCCCTTTTTGTGTTTTAGACATAATCTATTTTATAAATGATTTTTTTCTAACATGAGAGGATTTATTGAATTTTCTCAGAGTTTCACAAGAATCGCTATTCGTTGAACATTGGATTATATTTTATATAATATAAATAATATAAACTTTTCATTTATAATACATAAAAATATTGTAATATATAATTTCAATAAGGTTTTTGAATAATTATTCTTTTTTGTAATTGCAGTTTTTTTCTTCCATATTATAGTAGTAATTAGTTAACGAAATACAAATTAATATATTGTTTTTGTACAATTTCTTGCAAAATAGAATATTTTGTTTCATACATTGAACATATAATGTATTTATTATTGATCTGATGTATTATTATTATAGAATGTATTATATACATGTATAAGTACTGATCGATAGTAACATAAGTTATAAGTCACTATGAAAAAAGTGAACAAAAAGTGAACAAAAACTGGACAATTTAGTGTCCAAACCATAAACACCCATCACAGTGTTGTAATGCGACATATTTTTCTCGTTCTCATATAGTATTATTGGAAAATTTTATGTTCATCCTATGCAATACATATTTTATGCTTAGGGCACAAGTTGACTTACGATAGCGGAAAAAAAGATAAAAAATACAACACTTTTCGAAGAGAATGTAAATGTTTGCTCCGAAGAGGAGCAGATTCTTATCCGTTTTCCTAGCGATGGGAAAATTCCTTTTGTTTTACGTTTCTGGAACACATATTGCCTTCGTGTATTTTCCTGTTTCGGATGTAGTGCGTGTAGGATTTTCCGAATTTTTCTCACATTATCTTCACAGTGCTCATGTATTTTTGTTTAGATTATAAATTTTAGAAATTTATGCGTATATGTGTTTGTGTATATGGTTTGTTTGAGTTTTTTTTAATTTATTTTCTGATATTAAGCTTTCATAAATATTTGTAAGATAAATAAAAAAACAAAATATCAATTTATTTATGAGAACTATAAGTTTACTAGCAACATAATATCAAATTTTATTATCATTCGAGTGGTATCTATTATTTAATACCCCGCCTATATCGCTGTTGCACTATTAAATGACGGAAAATTTCGTCAAAATAACGTAAAAAGTAGTGAAAAATCTTTGTTTGTTCCTTAGGGTCTATTTTCCTTTTGGTTAGTAATAAACGCCGGTCAAGATAAACGCTCGTAAAATTTTATTAGGTGAAATTAAGCGTCCTGCTTAATTTACGGGTATTGTTAAACTGTTTCGTCGCTTACACACGAAAACTAGTTTATATAAGATTATAATATATATATATTGCTACAATTTCATATAATAATATTATTTTCTAAAACTTTTAAATCAATTTTACAATCATATGACACACAGATAAATATTCCATCATATACGTATGCACATTTTTATCGTTTTTTTGTGGATGTTTCAACTCGAAACTGTAAACTTTTCGCATTCCAAAACGGGACATCGTGTATAACATAACTTTGAACGTTGTTTTAGTGTTTTCAGTTGTAAAACTCGTTTTCTTGGTGGATTTGTTTTTTATCTCGTCAAAATTTGGCGGATATTTAGTTTGCGAATGTAAGAAAATTGTATTCGACGTATAAACAAAAGTGTTTGTATTTTTTATCAAGCAGGACTACTCGGGAAATTTTGTGCTCGGTTTTCCAGGAAAATCAACTCTAAGCTAATTAGATGACTGTTCATTGTTGTATACGAGTTTCCTAAAAGAATTTTGTTGAATATTATATTTTTATTTCATCTTTGTGTAAGATATTTATACACTTAATACTGTTTTATCTTTTTCATGATTTTTTTTTGAGAACTTTACTTTCAGATGGTTACCAATGTTTAAACAATATATTGAATGACCATGCGTCATTGACTTGAGATCTTTAGTAAGGATTAGTTTCAGTGTCATGTTTATTTTCTACAAAACAACCCAAAACTTTTAGTGGTATAAGAAAGTTTTTGTTTTGCAATGGATATTACAAATACAACGCATGAGAATCCCAGATGATAAAATCACAATCGGATAATTTTTTTTTCAAACCAGGAAATTTATAAATAAATTAAATATAGATATTTTAATTACGAAAAAAAAAAAATTCGTGCTTAAAACGGTACGTTTTACTTTAATCGAAAAAAAAAGGATATTTCTTTTCAGACACAATACGTTAACTAAAAACACGTACAACGACACCAATGATATATATAATACATAAAAAAACGAATTTCCAACACTCGTTCAGAGTCGCGATTCACGATTCGCACACCCGAAACGCATTGTCGATGCGTCACAATTGAACCGGCGACAAACTTTCCCCGCGACACAAAAGCTCTCTCGCTTTTTACGCATCGTTTCAAAATTTCCACGATCCGACGCAAAGCGCGCTTTCAGCCCCGACCCCTTCCGAAAAATTTCCTTCTCAACGCAAAACCCCCTCGGCCCAAAGGTCGAAAAAGCGGGGGAGGCGAGTCCGGCGCCATTAGCCTCCTTATGATTTATCCCGACGCGTTTGTCAAGGCTCGCCCTTCGACTCCCGCATAGTACAGGGACGAGGGGGAGGGGGTTTTCGGCGCCCTTGACACACATTTTGGGAAGCGGTGGTCCCGGACCGATGACCCGATTGGCCGTGCGCACGCACAAATGCGGTGTTGTGCGCGCAGACAGAACCGGCGTAATAGCGTCGTCTTGTTGGAGGTGTGATTTATTTGCGTGTGTTTTGTGTAATTGATTAAATGTTGAGATTGTTAGCGGGTTGGGGCTTTGTGGGGGAGTAGATTGGTTGTGCGTAAGGGAAGGGGTTGGGTTTGTTGACGCGATGGGCGTTTGAACGCGGGCGCGGAGTTGGGGCGGTTTTTTGGGTTTGATTAGTGTTGTTTTTGGGTTTTTTATTCGAAATTGTTCTGTTGGAGATGTAAGGCTAGGCGCCGATTGCGATTTGTAGTCGACGCGTAGAGAATGGGACGCATTGTTTTAGGTCGAAGTGCGCCCATATGGTATATACTTTAAGCTAAAATAATGGATTCCATTTTCGCAACTAAACGATCGCCGTGAGTTCAAATCGCAGTGGGCGCCTGGCCTTATACGGTTTGTTTAATCGTAATTTGCGTATTGATTTTCTTACGGTCTGTCGGAAAATCGGTGGGGGTCTTTGATCTTCAATAATAAAGTTGGATATACGTTATATTGTAGTTCAATTTGAATTTATAGATTAAATTATTTTTTTATATCGTTGATTGATGCTTACTGACGTATTGTGGTGATATAATATAATAGTATTCATATGGGTTTGGTTTTATATCGTTGAACCAAAAATATTTGGTAAGGTATGGTTTCTAAATTTTGTTAATAGAGTATTTATAACTCATTGTTTGTGGAAATGAAAATTGAACCTTTGTACTTGATTATTTTAAAAAACAGTTAATCTATCGCATCTTTTCCGAAAGATTATCGTCTACAAAAACATATTTTTCTGAGAAATTACCAACTACTGGTGTATCTTATATAAAATTTATAATGTAAATGAAAATTTTTCCATATTTCTACCGTAAAACTATTCATAACCAAACAAATACAGTAATCCTCCCTATAACGTCAAGATAAGTTCGACGTTATAGGGGGGGAATTTAAGAAATCAATAAATGAAACATTTTCATTTTTTTTGGATATTTTTACGAGTTAATTGTTTTTTTTTCAAATAAATTTGAAAAAAAAAGGATTAAAATGCATTTGAAAAAAAATTAACTGTAGGGGGAATCATTATAGGGGGGG